>JAAXOA010004313.1:0-10424 GCA_036561885.1 Salina celebensis
TGACTTTTTGCAAATTGTAGCTTAGCATGCTATCCCCTCATCATTACCTTACTGCTAATAGTGCAAGTTTTTATTGTGATTGATCTTGTGCGCGTATGTAAAGTGTATTGCGTAGTTTGAGACTTTCACTATGCGACAGAATAAATGAATTGGGAAATCTCTTATTTCATAACATCCTCTTTTTGTATTCCTGGTTAATAGAAAAGAAGAAGGAACTCAAATCGTTGGAAAACCTCTTATGTCAAACCCTGGCTTTCTTTCAATTTTTGACCAGCACTACGATTTTTACACAACCACAAAGCAATGATAAAAATACAAACAAGATAAATCGACCACGTACAATGATTACTTTTCCCTGCAACATGAATAAGGTGAAAGTTATTTCTAGCAGACAAAGTCCCATAGCAATATATGACCATTGAAGGCAGAAAAATAGCGTGGTCTTATCTCACTGTTTCGATCTCTTTCGTTACATTGCACCCTGAATATCGTCTTGAACTGGGAAAAACCCTCTTACAAAATGAACAAGAAACGCATATCACTCCAACATGACGAGCCGAGATGAAAAGAAGATAAACAAAAAGGCCTGTTTCTAGTTCATTTACTCGTGAAACTAAAATAAATATGCTTCAAGAAACAAACAAAGAACACATGCAAAAACCAAAGAGACAACTTCTTCATATGATGGACAAACGTTGAGACACAGTTGGAACAAGTCAATACCAAAAAAGGATAACAAATTTAGATCTGTCTCGTGTACAGTTTACTGGATACAAAAACAAGTTATCAAGTATTTCTTATTATGTGATTGAGTTCTATATTGGGAAAGATTTTCAAAAGAAAAAAAAAAATGATGCAACACAAAATGCTGAAATCTGAGCAACCCGCTTGTGACGTTTTCCAAGAAAAATCGATACTTGTCCTACAAAATCTTTTAGTTGAAAGTTGTATATTGAGACATCACGCGTCGTATTGTTAACGGTGCTGTGTAGGCTATACATGCTGATCCGATAATCTCAAATGTAAATAGATGTGAGCTCATCTTTCACGCTTATAGTGAAAGTTGAGAAGAACTGATTAGTTGTAATGATGTCAAATCCTGTTTGTGTATTTCAATCCGTTCCATTGTAAAAAGCTTTAAACTTTCTAAATTCATAAATAGGAAGAACTCATTCAATTTGTCACAGAGGATTGCGTAATTTATTGCTTGGATTTATCCAAATCTAAACACAGATGATTCAGAAATCTTGTTGCTTTCTGGGAATGAAAAGGGTTGCAGGAACAAACATGAAGACATTTTAGGGAAGGTTTGACTAATGGGATACGAAAGTCTTAAGCTTGCATCATTTAATGCAGGGGTAAAAACTCAAGGGCAATAGAAACATTTAATTATAAACTGAATTACAGTAAAAACGTTTCGTGTAGAAACATTCACAAAATCTCTAAAGTTTAAATATGAGCTCATGGATATATTGTTTGAATTTCTCGGCACATTATTCATATGATTTTTATAGATAATAATATGTATTCCTATTAATTCCTATTGATTTTGCTGGGTATGGATATCTAATACGGACTTTTTATGGCACCACTTGATAAGTGTTAAAAGAGAGGTGGAATGGTAACATTTCCTGTATGATAAGGGCGTTCGCCCCCCATTCTAGCGCTTTTATATGTTTTTCTTCCACAGCTCCGTATCTTTCCAACTTGTCAGCTTATCCATAGCCAAAAAAAGATGCTCTAAGTAAGAAAAAGAAGTTATAAACCAATTCTTTTAGCTATTTTGAAAGCATAAACTAATGGACGCACTCGGTTTTTTCTCTTACTCCTTTTTTTGGCTCACGACTAGAGCTATACTGAGAAAATAGTTTCAATAAGTGTATAGAAGGCTCACATGGTTTATGCTTGTGCCGTTGCGTATAAAGTATACAACATGTGAAGTGTGAAAGTAATGAGATAAGGGGATTATGTTGCCAAAGGCAAAAGGAGCTCTACACTCAGATATGATGGCGAAAGAGAAAAAATACGCAATCTTAGTTGCTTTTATATTTTTATGACTTCCTTGTGCGAAGCTCTTTGTGCCGAAACGGATCCGAATCTTTCTTGGACTCGCTATTCCAGAATATGATCAATTTGCGAATACACTAGGTAGAAAGTTGAGAATACGACTCGCTACAAACTTAAAGATAGCATTTTTTTTATATTCGGCACTGGGTTGAAGTAGCTTCGCGCAAATGGACTTCTAACATTCAACCGTTCAATGATTTTCCTTATTCGCGTGGAGATAAATGCTGAAAAATCTTAACTTGTGCTTTCACCACACAGTTCGTTTCGTTTTATACCTTCAGTAGTACATGATCCAAGCTGAATTCATGAATATGAAATATAAATCTATGCCAATACTAAAATTTATCATATATTTCCTCACAACTCGATCATAATAAACATCGAAAATGTCAAGACTGTTCAACCATGTTTAATATTTAAGTATATGGAGGTAACAAGTTTGGTCAATGTATGGCAACATCCGACAAATATTCTTGGAACTCGTATCTAGTAATATTGCGCAATATTTTGAATCACTAACCGTGATCAAAGAATACTCTACAGCTCATGTTATACATAATCGCCTTACCATGAACATCAATAGTTTGATAAGCAGGAATTCCAAATCCAGCTTCGTTCACTGCCTGACAGCTAAAATTTGATCGAGTCTCTAGCGAAACTGGGTTGATTGTCCATTTGTCGGATCGTACTTCAGTCTGGTTGTATGTTCCGCGCATCCATCTGTACACTGGGGCTATTGGTCTTCCTAGTTCTTCTACAATACAGTGCATTGTAAGCGCTTGACCTTTCACTACCTGAGATGGGCTGTATTGAAGTCGAGCTGGACCGGGAGCATCTGAAAAAAAAAATTAAATGGTAGCTTTGTAAGTAAAATTTGTGTAAATCGCGACCTAGTTTTATGATTCATGAAAAGTTTATGATGCCAGATATAAAATGGTGTGACCACTGTATTGACAAGTTGATTATGTATTTAGGTTATTGGCGGAGAAAGTGCGGTGAAAGTACTCACAGTGCACGTGTAGTTCTACAGGTCCCGAGTGTGGACCCCAACCAGCTTCGTTTCTCCCTTGACAAGTGTAGTTCCCTTGGAAGGATCTTCCAACCGACTCCAAAAGAAGCTTGCTAGGATCAATGTCACAGAGATCAGAGCCCTCAACATCTCTCCCGGGCAGTTGTGTCGAATACATAGAAATGTTTGGACAGTCTGGAAGTTGCTTTAATAATTCACCGTCGAGGTACCACCTCACTGCATCCAGAATAGCTGGGTTACCAGAGTCCACGTCACATGTCAAAGTGACGTTCCGCTCGTCTCGCTCGGTTACTGGCTTATTCGGATCCATTGTCATTCTCACACGAGGTTTATCTACAGCCAACCAAAAAAAAAGTTTAATTTTAAGTTTTCACGTCAATCAATTATATCCAGTCCGCCAAACCCTCTTTAAAGAAAAAACTCTCTATGAAAAGCAAATTCAATTTTAAATATGCTTTCTATTTAAACTTTTACGCTCATGGCTTCATTCCCATTTACACATTATCAAAGCTGGAGAAAGTATTCCAAGTTACACCTGTTTCTCTTCATGTTACACACTCCTTTTCCCTTTTTTTATTTAGATTCATACCAAGATTTTCTTGTTATTCCCGTATGACTCCATTCAATGGATATGACTACATGTTTAATTGCACATCATACCGAATAAAATATGCCTCTAAGAGTTTTCTCCGAGCTTATTGCGAAAACTTATTCTTTTCTCTTACTTTCCAAACAACTCCCTTATGACCTGTTAGTTTCGTACACTCGTAGTCTTCATCTGCTTACACATCATCATCATCACCAACTTTCATTGCTTGTGACGAAAAAAAAGTGATGAAGTCCCGATGAAAGCAGTAAAGGAGAATATTCCCGGCTATATACGCAAAGTAAAATTACGAAGGCTGAAAGAAAACTACGAAAAATAAACTTTTTTTTCTCCTTCCCGTCAGCCATATAGCAATATACGTTTTTTTTCTTTTCTGAAGGCTAAATATTTTCGCCGAGAAAAAAAGACAAAAAAATCTTCATTCCATCTTTTATCTGATATTATATTGGCCTACTTTAAACTTTATTTTCCTCTCTGCTCCCTGTCTCTACGTTTCCGTTTATAACGAACCAACTTTTTCTTCTTCTTTATTCCACACACTCCTGGTTTTCTTTTCCTGGTGTCGCTGGTTCAAAAAGAAAGCTAAATCCCTTTTGTACGGAAGTACTTTACGTTAAATTTCTCCAGGTTTTTATGAACTACATCATGCTACCTATTCAAAAAAGGATGAAGAAAACTTTCACTAGTCTGTAAAAAACTTTATTTTTTTGTAAAAACACGGCTAAAATCTTCCTTTCTCATCATCTTGTTTCTAGACTGCTGAAAAAATATATTTAGTGAAATGAGTGCGAAGACCTTCTCATCATTTCTTTCAAGTATACTGTATCCATTGTAGCCTCCAACCAGAGAAAAAAACCTTAGCATTCCATAAAGATCCTTATTAGGTCTAATGTAACTGTGGTTCAGTTTATTACGAGGTGTAGACATATTTTTTTCTAATAAATCTAACTTTTTTTTTACTTTCTCTCGCTTTCTCTTATAACTCTGCTTCGTTTTGTATTCTCCGCATGGGTTTAAAAGAAGGACGTGATGACGCGGTTATAAACTTTCCGACCAGATTTGAAAGACATTTTGCCATTTCGACTAATCCCTTCATTTTGAAAATGAGAAAGATTTGGTGGAACCCACTAAACTAGTCGTGGAATAGGTTATGCGTGGAATTTTTTTTGTGTTGCATAAAAACAAAGTTTTCTCTCATGCTCTACCTTGCAATTAAGCTTCAAACCACGAAAATTTTAAGTAAATTAGTTTTCACCGGTGATCGTTTGTTATGAGCTTTGCGACAGTTCTTCCACATTTTATGGAACACACTTGACACCTGTCTACGTATAAATTTCATTTATAATTCACAACTTTCAATGGACTGGAGACTGGATTGGCTTTTATGGAAGCTTTTTTTGCTATTTTGTTTTCGCAACTGGATTTCCGCGTTTGTGGTGGTAAGCCCTTTTCAATTTACTTACATAAAACATTGATGTATGCTTTTATTTCCGACTCTGTTGTCCCAATTTCATTTTGCACTACACAAGAGTAAAGTCCAAGATCCTCTTGAGTCGCATTCTTCACGAGTAAACGACGGGTTTATAGTTGTACCACCTTCGTACGAGTTGTAATCCGAGACGTCAATCAAGTGGCCATTGCGGTACCTGCAAGTAACGAGATAAAAAAAACAGTTACAGCATCATTCCATTTTAAAACAGTTACGTATAAAACCTATTTAAACTACACCCGGAAATATGTTTCCCATTCATCATATAGTGACGCAGCTGTTGGAATGTTTTTCACTGCACATTTTCTTTCAAACCTAATTCTAAAGAAGTTGTACGAAGGCGAGCAGTGGGCGTCATTGATGAACGACCTATCTGGGGAAAAGCTAATACATTTGAACGATGTCACTCCATTATTATCTCCAATACATAAATACTTTGCTGCGGAAAAAATCTCTTAAACGAGAATAGTCCAATGACCTGAATTCGGTAGCTTTTGCACTTAGCCAGAGCCTTAGAACAAATCTCAGGCATGAGAAGATTTGCCATGTCACTAGTTACATGAAAAACACTACAAATGTGTACAATTTTCTAAAAGTATGGAAGTAGAAACATTTTCATTTATTGCTTTTTCTCATACATTACACTGCTCAAGTTGATCCTATGTAGAGTCATTACAGAAAAAAAAATCGAGGGAAAGCAAAGATAAAAGAAATTCGTTTCAGTTTTGCAGGATGATCCTTGTCAAGAAGTGATGGATAGCCTGGTTTACGCCCAATTCCTAACTTGCACAACCACACACACTATACAACGATTGGAGAGATAGAAAGAAAACAAAGGACAGGAAGAAAAAGAAATAAATACATGTCCCATTATTTACAGAATCCCTGTTTTTTCGTGTTTTATTATTACTTTGTGCTGCCAGCTTGACATAACTCTGAGCAAATATGCATGTTGCCTTACACAGACAAGGAAAGTAACATTACGGATTGCCTACCGGTTTCATCAAAACCAGTTTCCAGTAAGGGTCGTAGCTTTATAAAGTAGAACCGCAAGTACCAATATACTTTCTTCGCATGATTGGATATATAAATTCTCTCCTGCTTTGCTAACCTACAAAATAAGTATCGGATAATTTGGTCTCAATGTCCATGCAGCAGTCAGAACTCGTACATCAAAACCAATCGAACAGAAGTAAATCTAGGTAATTAAAATAACTTCCGAAAAGCTATATGCTGCTATATGCGTATTTGAAAGTTGATAAAGGGATCATCTGAGTCATCATNGTATTTGAAAGTTGATAAAGGGATCATCTGAGTCATCATTCTTGCTACTTTCTCCTTTTACTGTTTTCATTTTATGTCCACAAACATTAGACGGACAGATAAAGTAAAGCAGTAGGATTTGATACAGTTATGAGTTTACACCTTTTTGAGACATCTTTCTCCGTGGTGATGCCACTGGGTACAATAAATTCTACACAGCAAGTCTTCCTCAAAGCCCTGAAAATGTACTAACAACTGACACTTTCACAATTGTGCTTCCCTAAGCATTCTGTTACAATGCGAGAAATAATAAATTTCAAGGTGAAAATTTCATCACTTGTATATAACTTCCATAACAACTCGCCGGTATTTCCAGCACCCGCGATAACAAGTGGACAGTTGTGATATCCCCTACAAAAATGAATAATAACTTTTGTGTCATTGTCATCAGATAACCATGCTATACGCAGCTATATGCATTACTATACATCCATATAAAAATATTGTTTACTGGTGACCTTGTAGTTTTTTATGTTTCTCTTTGTTATATTTCACGTACCCGCTTGTTATCTTGCTAATAATCCCTTTTTATAAATCAGCACACACACTGAATGAAACGTATAATGACAAGTGTGATTAGCCCCTTTTTTCATTCGGGATAGAAAATGACATAAGAGAAAAAAATCATCATGACAAAAATCTATTACTCACTTTCACACAGCCTCTATTTGATTTTTTTTTCTCAGTAGTTTTCACCATGCAGAAGGGGAGCCGAGAACTACACACGACCTTCGTTATCATATCAACAAAATATCCCTGGCTGTGAAAAAAGAGACTTCCCGCTGATTCCAAAGAAATGAATGGATGCAACTCATGCACGTTCCATTGATAATATACTTTTTTTTCTCTTTCAAGCCAAACCTCTTTCGTTTTAATAGGCAAAAAAGTCGTATTCTTTACTATGACAAGAATACTTTCTAATACATCTTTTTTATCTAAGTTCTCGCCTTTTTGAATTATTTGAACAATAATATTACTTTTTTAATCGCGTTTAAGTGAAAAAAATGTCGTGTACGCTAAATTTATACGAGACTACACAGTAGTCGAGGCGGATGTGCGTTCTATAATAGTATTACAGTCTTTTTTATGTAGTATTCAGTATTATTAAATATTGGATTTTTTGTTGGTACACAGTGCACCGTGTGCGTGTGTCATTGCCACTTGCTAATAAAATGGCAGTGTCATTGCCAACATTGTTGTTTTCCTTTAAAGATCTGAGCACGTGAAAAAATAGTCATGCGTTTTCTCTTACGCAACCATTACTGTATATTGAATGCGTGCATTGTCATTCTCTTCACAAAGATTTAGCCAAAAAAATGGATAAAAGATGTGTGTGTTGCTTTTATATGCATGCATGCGTTTTTTATTTCCCTTGTCCTGTAATGTAATTTGATTTGGTGTTGGAGAAAGAGCAAATGGAGTAAGTTAAGCGTGCCAAAAACAGGACGAAGGGGTTGCTGATGATTCCTCTGCCAGAGGAATAATGATGTGATTCATACACATGTTTTTATGTGAAATGCATTTTTAAAATTTTAAACCGAAAAAAACCAAGTGCGTAAATAGTGGAATGGTATTCTTTGTGAGAAGATACCCGGGTGTAAAAATGATTTTTATGAGCGGGTGTGAGAATGAAAGCAATCGTAGAAAAAATGCATTATCATCAGAGCCAGAAAAGATTGCCTATTGTACCAAAAACTGTCTGAAATTTTCAAAAAATGGAAAAAAATAATTGGAGAAGGAGCAAATGGAGTAAGTTAAGCGTGCCAAAAACAGGACGAAGGGGTTGCTGATGATTCCTCTGCCAGAGGAATAATGATGTGATTTATACACATGTTTTTATGTGAAATGCATTTTTAAAATTTTAAACCAAAAAAAAAACCAAGTGCGTAAATGGTAAATAGTGGAATGGTATTTTTTGTGAGAAGATACCCGGTAGAAAAATGGTTTTTATGAGCGGGTGTGAGCATGAAAGCAATCGTAGAAAAAATGCATTATCATCAGAGCCAGAAAAGATTGCCTATTGTACCAAAAACTGTCTGAAATTTTCAAAAAATGGAAAAAAATACGGGATCAGGACAGTGCATGGTGGAAATCCGAATTGTAATTTCGTTTAGAAATCATTGCTCAAGTAGTGTAGTAGAGGATCTATTCCTCCAAGGCTGTAAATTCGTTCATTGTTGGACACAATCATTATACGGGAAGTTGTGGTGCATCATGCGAACGAAATAGTAAATAAGATGCGCATATTATTACCATGTATCGAAATCAGATCCTCGTAAATTTCCCTTGTGAGTGAAAATAAGACATGGACACGAAAAAATGAAATAGATGGGGGTAGGATATCAAAGCACAATAAACCCGACATTCTTGGGAGTTCCGCTGAAACAAACGCAATGCGTATGTAGAAATGTTCGCAGTTTTGCGTTTGAGGGGTCCACAGTCCATTCATGCAGTTGATTTGTTTTACTTTTATCTATTGGTTATTGGTTCCTTTTGGCCGCAATCAGAAAAACCTTGTGCAATGTCCCATATGTACGTTTAGATATGAATGGTTTATGTAGAAACTCAGTGTATTGCATTACGCATAATATGCTACTGCTACCATTAGAACGACCGCTCACCAATCAGTTGGTAGTTTTTGCCTGAATGTCCTTGTGAAAAAGTTAACTGTTAGTTTAGCCACATTTTCATCGGGAATCCATCATTTCACCTGAACAACAATGGTTTCGAAAGACCACGATGACGATTTTACTACTCATTCTAAATATCAATTGAGATAAGACCATTTGCGTATCTGTATTAGGGTGTTATTAGATAAAAGACATTACAGTTCCCCCTTTTTTAACTTTGAAAAAACGATAATGGTTCTGAAAGAAAGGAATTTCGGGAAAGATGACGACACACATTGCTATGCGAGTAATGTTAATGTGAAAACTGCTATCATTTTCGGCTGCTTTTACCTTCTCTGATGGAGGGAAAAAAGCCAATGTTGAGATAAAGGAAGTAAATATTATTACCCTTTCGGATTTAATTTTCAGTATACAATGCTATCATTGTCACAACAGGAATCCATAAAAAATATTCTTCTATGGGTTGTACTTACATTCAA
The DNA here is from genome assembly GCA_036561885.1 of Salina celebensis. Classification (NCBI taxonomy): domain Eukaryota; kingdom Metazoa; phylum Arthropoda; class Collembola; order Entomobryomorpha; family Paronellidae; genus Salina; species Salina celebensis. The sequence goes on from JAAXOA010004313.1 coordinate 9,626, forward strand.
TCAGCATGATGCTTGTGATTATGACCGCTTGATGGGTGAAATAAAGGCTGCGAACGAGCCAAAAGTGTAAAACTACGCGTTGATGCTTCTCTTCTAAAATGATTTTAAGCAGTATGATATGTGTTTTATATATTGCACTTGGGTTTATCACTTTCTCTAAAAGAATTGAAATGACTCATAATGACATAAAAGTGTGAAAGGAAACGCATATTCCGAGAGATTTTTTTTACAAACGCACTCATCATTTTTATTATGATGATAGATATTTTAAAATAAAAATTTGATTTTTTCCGCATTCCAAGTGCAATGGGATGAAGCTGTTTTCAATTTCACTAACCCCTACTCTTTTCTGTCCCAATGTGTTTTTCATCAAGTTTCTGTTAAAAGGGCGGAACTTTAAATAGAAACTATTTTTGATAAAAAATAAAATAGTATTCCATTTTTAAACTTGGCAATGGAATGTGAACTGTGCATTGTAGTTATGATTCAGATATTCCTGATTTGGTAAGCTACCGCTACCACCGCGGTCATCTTGGCGTAGAATTATTGACTTTTAATCGTCTGCCTTTACACACAAAGATAGCGCATATCAATTGTCTTTTGCCATATTCAAACAAGCAACAAATCAAAAAAAACAATTTACACGACGAGAACAGACAACTTTCACCATAGAGTACAGCACGCACCCGGTTATTTCTTATGCCTGTTCTGACATTAATGATACTAAAAGTTTTATTGTGAATTTGTAAGAACACCCGTACTAAATACTTTTTTATTATTTTGTTTTATGACGACTGAT
>JAAXOA010004314.1:0-10422 GCA_036561885.1 Salina celebensis
TGTACCGAAAATGGAAAATCGAGCAGGAGATTGAAGGTCTCCTGTGGAAAATCGACGAGAACGACTTACAAGTACAGCAGCCGTTTGGAGAACATTCTCAGTCACGAATGAGTTTAGTGAGTGTTGGTTCTCTGGGGCAAGTGTATTGTACGACAGCTCATTACAAAGGTGCACTGGTGAGAATCAAAGAACTCAAACTGATGAAAAAACACGTCATCTCAAGGCAAACTATGAAGGAAATGCGGTATATGAGGGAAATGTGCCATCCAAACGTTAACTCATTTCATGGAGCAGTCATATCGCCGTTGAAGATTGTCCTAGCGTACGATTACTGTGGGAAGGGGTCGTTATCAGATGTCGTTGAAAATGAAGATATTCGCCTTGACACGACCTTCATCGCATCTCTCATCCACGACTTGATCAAAGGAATGATGTATCTCCACGAGTCAGACTTGGCTTTTCATGGAAACCTGAAGAGTTCGAATTGTGTAGTCACCTCCCGCTGGGTCCTTCAACTCACTGACTTTGGTCTTTCTGAACTTCGTGCTGCATCGAACCTAGCATCGTTGGATCCCATAGCTACCCATGCTTATTATCAAAATTTGTTATGGGTTGCTCCAGAACTGTTAAGGGAAAAGGGATTCACACAAGGAACTCAAAAAGGGGACATTTACGCGTTTGCAATAATCTTGTACGAAATCTATGGGAGGAAAGGGCCCTTCGGAATGTGTGAGTTTGACCCGAAAGAGATTATGGAGAGGATTCGGGACTTAAGAGCAACAGAACCTACTTTTAGACCTGACATGAATTTCCTCGACGAGTGTTCTACACAGTGTCCCGACTTTGTGAAGACTTTAATGATTGAATGTTGGGATGAGCTGCCCGATAACCGACCATCGTTTCGTACTATTCGAGAAAGACTGAAACCGTTGAAAGAAGGAATGACACCGAATATAATGGACCACATGATGTCCATGATGGAAAAATATGCGAACAATTTGGAAGACTTGGTAAATGAGAGAACTGGAATGTTAATTCAAGAGAAAAAGAAAACAGAAGACTTGTTACATAGAATGCTCCCACCTCCAGTTGCAGAACGACTAACCGTTGGGGATGGCATTGAGCCAGAGTCATTTGACTCTGTGACAATATACTTTTCAGATATTGTCGGATTCACGCAAATGTCTGCTGAAAGCACTCCTCTTGAAGTAGTAAACTTTTTAAATGACTTGTATACTTTGTTCGACTCCATCATTCAAGGATACGACGTTTACAAAGTGGAAACAATCGGTGACGCTTATATGGTTGTCTCAGGCTTGCCGTTAAAAAATGGAATTCGGCATGCCGGTGAAATAAGCTCCATGGCATTAGATTTGCTAACTGCCGTACACTCATATAGAATAGCACATAGACCTCATGACACTTTAAAACTTAGGATAGGAATTCACACCGGACCAGTTTGTGCAGGTGTACGTGGGGCTGACGATGCCCAGATACTGTCTCTTTGGGGATACCGTCAACACTGCTTCCAGGATGGAAAGGTGATGTGATCGGTTCCATTTGGGGAACTTGCCAGATATATTCCAACGAGCCATAGGGGCATGCAATTTTTACTCTTCCTATTCTTTTACTTTAATGGTAAAAGCATATGGGGTTCGAAATGCATGTTACTATGACTTTGGAAGATGTCGCATTTTCCCCCAAATGGAACCAAATTTTAATTGTTTCGTTATTTCGTCTGTAGTAATGGAGAGGCTCTAAAGATTCATATCAGTGAATGAGTGCAAGCAAATGTTAGACCAAATAGGTGGCTACGTAATCACCGAAAGGGGTCTAGTTCACTTAAAGGGAAAAGGGAATGTGAGAACATGGTGGTTGGTTGGTGCAAGTGATGGTGCAGTGTTTCCTCGTAGTTCTGATAAGGACCTCAAACCCTTATTTTGTAGACCACGCGGACTTCAAACTCTCACCGCTGAGCAGCAAAACTTACGTCGACGTGCAAGCCCCAAACTGCCAGGCAGTGGGGCTGTTTCCCGTCAAGGATCGTTTTGTGCGGGAAGTGGTCAATCGAGTGGTCATACAGGCCACAATGCAAACAAAGGCAGCACAAACTTTATCCGTCGGCCAAGTTTTGACCCAGCTCTGCTCTCAAGTTCCCTCAAAGCTGCTCAGCAGCAAATGGCCAGTGGCAATCACACTTCTCAAAATAGTTCCTCAACACACCACCGATCAACTAGTCGAGATAGTCCTGCAGACACTCCAAGTCGTAATCGCCGAGAAGAAAGTCGTGGCACTAAACGTGTTGGTGAATGTGCTGTGACTATCGAGCCCCCGAGTGATTCAAGTACTACTCATACACCTAATAACGCGTCACCGTCGAAACACCCGCAGGCCCCTGGCATGATCCAGTCATCAAGTGATCAAAAACTAAGAGACATACCTACTAAGAAGAAAATAGTGTTTACACCACGTATGAAATTGTCTTTAGGCTTAATGCGAGAATGCAGGTCACTTGATGTGTTGCACAGTGGGGTTGACACTCCTTCAAATACGTTACACCCAGGAAGCCCCTCCATTAAAATGCGCAAACTGTCAAAGTCAATGGACATGGACGAATCAATGCCCACTTCGTCTCCTCCAGGTACACACGGAGATACTCCTTGTGACAGCGCACAAGAACACCGAAACTGTTCTTCTCCGAAATCTCAACGTTCTACATTACCCCAAAGCTACTCTGCCTCATCTGCCTTGACGAAGAAGAGACCAACGTACAATAAACACTATCGAAACCAAAAAAGCTTTCAAAATCGAAGTACCGACTCGTTAAGCGTGGACTCTGATGAGAGACACGAAGCTGCTTTTCTCCTCGACCCGAACTCTGGCTACGAGAGTACTTCCAACCAAGAAGAAGACCTGGACTCTGACGGTGGTCAGAACAGTATGAAAGTTAATATCAGGGAGAACATTGGCGAAGATTGTGCTCTCCGTATAGATGGGAGAAAGTCAAATTGGAAAAAGCTCTCCGATCAAATGGAAACAGAAAAGAAGAAAAGCTCGCTTAAGAAATGGTTCCAGACAATCCTCAACGGAAATGGAATAGGTAGTTCGGGAAGCAGTTCGAAAAGGTGCAACGTCCCCGACAGTGTTCACTCCACTTTAGCTGTAGAGAAAGAGCATGATGGCGGGGGCGGTTTGAACCCAACTGGTGACTTGAGTAATGCTGGTGCTTCAGTAGACGACAGACGCTTTAAATCTCAACCCCTTACAGATAAGGCAAAACTTACAAGTGCTTCTACAAGTGAAAGTGGTAGATATTGTGATGAGCCCAAGGTTATGGACAATGCTGAAAGTGTTTTATAACGATTTAAAAAAGAAAAAGAAATAATCATGTGATTTTTTTATTACTATTTTTTATCAACGAGCGACACATTTTTGTAACGACCATTCCGATGAATATTCAACTGGCAAGTAACCGGTGCATTTGTAATGCGTAGATAATATTGTAAAAATATTCTGCTACAAAACAATATTTTGTATCCTCGTTTGATCAAGCTTTCTCTCAACCGACGCAAAGTTGTCTTGGTACTTATTTGTGTTGTACTCCTTACAAGTATCGCCATTAATTTATTTATTATATTTTTTTGAAAATCGTTTGAAAACCTTAAGAGAGAGCTTAACTATCGTTTTTGGATATTATCTGATGTTTACAACCTTTCTCATTTGTCATTTACAAACAAAATGATTCTTTCGCCTTTAACACTAACGGCCATTTAATGAAAATGACTAGGTACAAAAATAACTACAAGATAAGTAGTTATATGATTTTTTTTAAGCATAAACCCCAGAGAAAGCCATAGAATTTTATAATATCTCCGTTTGATTCGGGTTTTCGTGGTTTTTAATGAAAGGAAATTTTTAAAGGTATCTGTTAAGTTGGAATCTTGTCGTTTAAAATTAACTAAGTTCTTGTAGCTGTTTAAATAGACTGTGTGCGTACTGTGTACAAGAAGACCCAAAGCCGAATTTATTTTTTAGTATGTATCGTGTTTAAAGCAGAGGAATTGTGTTTTATGTGTATCTAAGAATCATAGGTGCATATATGAAGTCTTTTATCAAAAGAATTGTATGATTCATGTGACATGTTGGAAATAATTAAAAATTGAAAATGATTTTATAAAAAAGACAACCTAATTTGAATATGTTAACAATTCAACTTTCATTTAAACATTTTCACAGTGGAAGCGTCACAAGGCCTCGCGAGAGCATATCTTGTCGAAACAGAAAGAAAGGGAAAAATAGGAAATTTACTAAAGGAGTATTCACCCGAGTCAAAGGAGTTTGAAGCCTTATCGCTTGCATGGATTCAGCTAGAGTCTGTTGGTTCCGAAGAAGAAATGTTGTTGAAAGTGACCAACTACGAAGCAAATCTTGGCGCTCCTTGGGCGCTTTAACATCCTCCTTTATGTTAAAACAGCTACAGAAGAAAATGTTTCAAAAAATAAATTGTTACCTATTAGCTATCTAGTGAAAGTGAGTATACAAATATTATTGTAATTTTTCTTGAGGAGCTTTCTTAAATCCACCAAACAAAACAGTATAATAAAATGAGCATTTAGGCATTTTGTTAGAAATTGTTTCTTTGTTAGACGCAAAATAATGGTTTATGTACACTTTTTGTATGAAACAAAACAAAAACAACTTTCTTTTTTATTTATTTTTCGTTACATCTCTCTACTTTCACCAATCTTTACACTTTCAACCGACTATCCCTCATTTTCACACAGAATTGTTGATAATAAAGAACAAGAACATAATAACATTTTATACGGTCTATCACACCCCGAATTATAGTATTTTTTCTTAACATTCTAACCATGATAAAATTGCATGCAATTCGTACAGACTTTTTAAGAAATAAGGAGAAAACAAGACACAATATGGCTTGGGTTTACAAGTCAGGCGGCGGCATCAAAAATTCCCATCTTGGAGACGTATAGGCCCCTGTCCGAGTTGTCGCTAATAACAAACCAACTAGAAGGATTAGCAAAAGACACAGTAAAACTTGCATATTGGCTCTTTGTTGTTCCGCTTTGGTTGGATCTTCTGACGCTGCCGTGTCAATATAGTCTGCCATTGTTTGTAACGCTCTCATTCCTAATCGAAGTACGGCTCTTCCTATCCTAACACTAGTGGTAAAGAAGTTTTCCTCTGTGTCACTTGAACTGTCATCCCGTCGGGACAACGTCGGATTCGGCGATGAAGATGCAGGTGGCGTTGCGGGTGGTGTCACTGGCTTGTCCACCGGTTGTGAATCCTTCCTCTTAGATTCTGCCTGTTTTCTAGCAGAGTCTGGAAGATGATTGGATGTGGTTGCACAGGTTCGGACGTGGTGATGCAGGCGGTGTCCTCATGACCGCTGATGGTTGTGACATCGCTTGTGGTGTTGGCACGGTTTGTCCTATAGGCCCTCGCTCTACGGGAATGGAGAGCTTTACGCTAAGGACTTCACCTTGAGCAACGCTTGTGTGTCCAAATGCAATATGTGAAGAGTCTCTCCTTGGCGCTGGGGGAGATTTTGGAGCTGGCTCTGCTGTTCGATGACTCTTCTTCAAGGAGCTTTGTCGAACAGGAGGTGAGGGTGGCTGAGGTGTCATGTAAGAATATGGTAGCGTGTACGATCCACATACAACGTTATCTTCGGATTCCTCTTCGTCAGGTTCGGGAGTAATAGCACGGGGAGGTAAGGACGGTGGATTACTTACATTCTGTTGAGTAGGAACATCAAGAGTTTCATTGGTTGGGTCTTCATGGATTTGGGCTGTCTGGTTTAGATTATTTAGCTGAGGGGACACAGTGGACGGAATGTTGGAACCCACTGACACGTCTCTACGTTCTGCCTTAGCTAAAAGAAATAAATCAATGAGGATACAACTATTAAAATCTGGAGCTCAGGGTCTAACAGACGGGGAAGTTATTGCTTACAAAAGTCTTCTGTTTTGGTGGAGTCCGGAAGGTTCAACTGCTTGTCCACAATCTTTTCTGCAACATGAGAAGGTTTAAAATGGTTAGTGGAATCGACGTTTCCCATCATCATCAGATTATTAACAGAATCAGACAAGTCTTGGGGGCATGCACTGTCATTCTCCTTGTCTTCCTGTTCCTCAGCTTTCACGCACAGCTCATGCTCTGAGCCAGGAATGGCCTGATCAGAGAAGTGATAAAAGGATGAGGGCGGAACTGAGGGTATGTCTACTCTATCACTAGAGAGTCTACCACAACTGACTTCATCAGAATTTAACGTCTGCGTGTCAATCCGTGCAACGCACACAGGCCCTGACGAACTTATCGAGTTCACCTACAACCAGATCAACAAGCGTGTAAAGCGAAAAGAGAAAGGATAAATACTTTCACCGGAAGTTGCAAGTGTTAAAATGCAAGTGGCGTACCTCCAGCTGGGAAGCTTGCAGATTCTCTACTTTAATCGAGTGCGCACACAGATCGTTCACTCTAAGGAAGTCAACTTCCAACTGTTCTAAGTGTAATCTTGTCGGAAAAGAGAAAGTGTTAGGGGCAGGGTTAGGTGGGTTGGCAGACTGTGTATTAGATGGTGGTGGTGGTTGTGTTGGTTGTGGTGGTGGTGCTTGCAAGGTACACGAGCTTACATCACCTGCAGTGGTTGTTGAAGGGACACTTGTTGTGTCGCGTGTTTCCTGACCCTCCAGTCGTGATGACGCGGTTCTAGCGAACCAAAGGCCTAGAGTTAAACCAGGCAGGCATATTTCGAGCAATCTATAAAAAAAACTTACCTGATTCTACCACTGTCTTCCTCCGTAAGACCTACGATAAACTCGTCGTCCGGGACTGGGTCAGTTTGACAGGCTATGTCAACTTCAATAACCCTCGGTGGTAAAACTTCTTCTAAAGGCCGACTCTCAATGTCTTCAAAGTTTGCGTAATGACGTAGCCCAACAGACATTTCGAATGAAACTTTGATCTACGTCACTAAGCGGAGGTGCTGGAGAACGTTGAGGGCGTGGCGGAGGGGGCAAAGGTCGGCCTTGCATGATTCCAATTGCAGTGCTGGGTCTGGGTTCATCACTTTCTTTAGTTGATGGAACAGGAGATTTGCTTTCTAGGTTCTGCCTAGAACCAGACTTGCTACGTGGAGGTCTACGAGGTCGCAATGTGCTGTAGTTTCGTTGCGGACGTGTTGGGGGCATTTCGTCCTGCCTTGGCCCTGGCCTCGGCAAGGAAAAAAATGAATTATCTTGCGTCGTACTTCCGGACTGTTGCTCTGACAAATTTGTACGCTTCTTTTTCTTCCGAGGGATCGTTTTCGGTAAATCCTTGTCTTTCTGAACTATTGCATAACCAGCTTCATCCACATAGTCTCCGTTTATTGACTCTGGGACGGATGGCGCAACAGAACCCGACATTTCAGAAGGTGCTTGACTTGGCTCCCCGTGTGGTATCAGTTGATCGTGCTGTGGGACATACCCGTCATCACTTGCTGGTGGTAAACTGTTACTTTTCCCACTCCCTCTTCGTTTTCTCACAGGTGCTGCTGGTTCTCCATGTACTTGTTCCTCCAACTCCCTTAACCACTCGTTACCTGCAATGGTGTTGTAGTAAAAGGAGGGTGGCGTGGCTGGCCGCTGTGGCTTTCTCTTGTTTCTACTGGGTTTGGTTGGATGGTCGCTAATAGGCTCGTATCTACCATCGTCTACATATTCATCCACTACAGTCGCTGTGATCATTTCCTCCTCAACTTCAACCATTCCAGGATCCATATTCAAATCTTGGTCAAGCTCACTTAATTTTTCTTTAACACGTTGTAAAGTGTCTGTCTCTTCAAGCTCTTCCATGTCTTCCATGTCACACGCGGATCCTCTGACTTCTTCATTTGAATCTAAATATTCACCATCCTCGCCCTCGTGTTCTTTCATGAACTTGGAGACGTAACCTTGTGGTTGTTTCCGCTTGGGCCGTTCTGGAGGAAACGTTTGGTATGTGGAAGGTGTCGGTATGTTTTCTTTGTCTTTCCTTGGCGGTTTTCTTGGAGCTCGTTCTGGTCGTGAAGGTGGGACAACGGGAGACTCCATATCAAATCCAGCCAAAGCGTTGGATAGTGATGGCCGGAAAGCTTGACGTAATTCCTCCACCAAAAATCTGTTGACTTCTTCTTCATCCTCGCCTTCTGATATCCCCCTTTCGCGGAGGAAAAATTCATCCGAATCAATTTCTTCAAGAACTCCAGTGCGCCTCACCTGAGCCATTGTTGACGACGCGAGCGATGATCCTGGAGGAGAATCTCTGTATGAAGCGTTTCCTGAGACTCGCTCCTCAGACACACCACGGCTGTTGGCTCTGTCATGTGGCGACTCCCAGTCACGTGCACCTAATGCATTCTCTGCAAATGGATCTCTATCAGTATCATGACGATTAAGGTCTTGTGCGTTTTCATAGAAATGTTCTTGGTCATGCTGTGATTCCAGCTCTTCATCCTCCTCCTCTGCAGACTCTCCGCGTCGTTTGAACTTGAATGACCGCTTGGGAGGCGCGACTTCAGGTTCTGAGGGTGTGGGAGCAGCTTCTTCGCCCAATTCAAGTTCTTCCTGGGATTCGGCTTTCACTTTGCTTGGATCAGATTTCGGCTTCAATTCACCGACTGCTTTAGCCCCAAGGTTTTTCAAATCCTTGCCGACCACTTTAAAAACTTGACCAACCTCTTTGCCAGCTTGAGCTGCAATACCAATAGATTTGGCGCCAAGCCCCTTTAACTGGGCTCCAAGTTTATCAAGCTTTTCCTTGGCAGGTTGCTGCTTCCGTCTTCTTCCTGTTGTTCCTGTATTGGATACAGGCTCCTCTGGGAACTGGTTCTTGCTCTACTTCCTGAGAAGCTTCCTCTGATTTTTGAACTTCTTCATCAGTTTTAGATGCAGATTGCACACTTGTTGTTTCCATTTCCGCTTGAATCTGGTCATCCACTTGTTTTACCTCTTCGTCTGGAGGATGAGTCACTGCAGAAGTTTCCGCTTCTTCAGTCGCCATTGAACCCTCTTGTTCTGCTTCGTCTTCGGCTTTACTTACTTCATCAGGGTCTCGGGGTGGGCTTCTACTGGCATCAGCACTACGGCTTCTTCTATGTTTTCGTTGAACTTGTCGTCTAGGTGGGGTTCTGCTTCGTTTCAGTTTATTTTTAAAATCTTCGACTTGATTTCGTAATGTAGCTATAGGGTTCGGGAGCTGTGAAAGTACAATGGGAGCGTTTTTACGATGTTTAATGTACTTTCTCTTTGTTGTACCGCATGGTGTTTGTGGCTGAGGGGTTTCTTGCTCCTCTTCCGGAGCTTCACCACCCTCTGCGTTCTCAGTTGCTTCCATTGGCTGATCTTCAGCTTGTTCGCTTGTGCCTTGCAACACTTCTTCCATTTTTTCTGCTACAGCTTCTTCCTCTACCGCTGATTTGTTTGCAGCGGCCTCCTCCGCAGCTACCTTCTTAATCGCATCTTCTTCTGCTTTCTTTGCCTCCGCTGCTTTCTTAGCTTCCTCATCGGCAGCCTTCTTCGCTTCCGCAGCTAACCGAGCTTCCTCTTCTTTGGCTGCTTTTTCCGCCGCTTTTCTTTCATCCTCCGCTTTCTTCGCTTCCGCTGCTAGTCTGGCTTCCTCCTCTTTTTTGGCTTTCTCAGCCGCCTTTCTTTCCTCTTCGGCTTTCTTCGCTTCTGCTTTCTTTCGAGCTTCTTCTTCCTTCTTTGCTTTCTCTGCTGCTTTACGCGCCTCTTCTTCTGCCTTTTTCGCTTCTGCTATCTTTCTGGCCTCCTCTTCCTTTGCTATTTCTCTGCTGCTTTACGCGCCTCTTCTTCTATCTTTTTCGCTTCTGCTATCTTTCGGGCCTCCTCTTCCTTTGCTGCTTTCTCCGCCGCTTTCCTCTCCTCTTCCGCTTTCTTTGCTTCTGCTGCCTTTCTAGCAGCTTCTTCTTTTTCTTCCTGTTTTCTCTTCTCCTCCTCCGCCTTCGCTTGTCGTTTTTCCTCTGCTTCCCTCGCCTTTGCTAGTTTTTCCTCAATCTTTGCCTGCTTTGCTTCCTCAGCTGCCTTCTGTTTCGCTAGTTTTTCTTCTGCTTTCTTTCTCTCTTTCTCCTCTTTTTGTAATTGCTTCGCTGATTTCTCTTCTGCTGGTTCATCTTCCGATTTCTTTTCCTCCTCTCCTTCTACAACTTCGTCTTCCTTTAGGGAAGCCTCAACTTCAATCTCCTCTTTTCCTTCCTCTCCCGGATCTTCTACTTTTTCCACCTGTTCAACTGATTCAACTGCTGCTTCCCCCATTTCTGTTTCTTCTGGCACCTCCTGCTCTCCTGTCGCTTCTTGTTCATGCTTCACTTTCCTCCTCTTCCGTCCACTTGATTTTGGCATTTTTGGACGCACT
>JAAXOA010004315.1:0-10421 GCA_036561885.1 Salina celebensis
CGTCTGTGCTTAGCGTGCATTTCAGTCAGCTGATCGTGGACGTCGGTAAAGCTAAAATGCACGCTAAGCACAGACGGCTGTATCTTGAATTAACGGAAATAGAATAGTTAAATGGCATATTAAGTAGACATACCATCTCTTCCACTACAAAACAAAGGACAACCAAGCAAGAAACAAAAGACGCCCATTAAAATTCAGAACTTGAAAGATTTGGTGCATTTTTGCATCTTTAAACTTTTTGAAATTGGAACGGACGCTTTTGCCCAAAACAAAGGACAGTCATTTGAAACAAAGGACGAATGGCATGTCTATTATATATATTTATTTTATATTCACGATTTTTCAACGATCATACCTTATTCTTAAATCAGTTAAAGATAAATGAACTCTTGCCAAGTACAAAATCACTCTGTCAAGTAACAAACCATTAAATAAAAAATTCCAATAATTCTTGGCGCACTGTCTCTGGAATATCATACATTCTTAACAACAATCAATTCCTTGCATTTCTTAATTATAGTAAGCAAAAGGATAGAAAATCTATGACATTTTGAAACATTTTTTTCTTAACTCTCGCGCTTTTGGTGTAAGCGATTAGCTGTTCAAAACGCTGCGAAGTCTAACCGTTTCTAATGCTAGTCTTTTTAAGAATAAAAATAAACGATTTTTTTCCAGGAATAATACCATAGAAGAAATATTATAAATACATTATTGCAGTGTTATAGCTATAATTCTATTTAAGCAACTTTCTACTAAACAAAACCCGATAGCACCAAAGGACACTCAAGGACAAGGCTAATACGACAGAGAAAAATGTTTTTAATTTAACGTCCTCACCCACTAAAGTCATAGCCTCGTCATGAAGTAATTTTCTATGTCTTATGTATGATGAAACATAATCAATAATCATGAAACAGAAACAAAACTTTATGCTAAATCTAACATTTAGGACTATGCGGTTATCACACGTTTTGCCATAGATAGTATTCTAGCACAACTAAGAATTGTTACCCAACAGAAGAAGTTGCACTGCAACTCCATTTGCAAAGTTGATGGAATTCAGAGGTGTAAGTCTATCTACAAAGTTTATCGATGCAATGTACACTTTTATTCTGTTACAACTGAACAAGAACCGTTTTATTCGTTTCGTTTTGGGGTTGTGTCGCCATCGACTGTTTGCCATCGTTTTCTTGCAATCTTAGATAACTTGGATTGATTGAACGCACACGTTCGCCAAGATACCCAATATCAACAACTGTGCCAATATGGTTTGGATCGCTACCCCTGATAGGATCGTCTTCAGAACTGAACTGTTTGTGCCAATTGCACCGAGAGCTGAAAACGAGGTAGCTTGCAAAATGAAGTAGTTGAAGTGTCCTATAAGCAGATTCCACTCCATTACAAGTCATCCAGTTAGACTTAAATCGATTCCGATACCTTAAAAATAAAGAAAGTAAGCTCCATAATTTTTATACATGAAATTAGTTGTTTTCACCAAGCATGCTTTCGATCCTATTTTATCTTACATGTCCAAATATTCTGTCATTGTTACCGCTGCCATTACCCCAATAGCCACTGAAACCATTGCTGTTGAATGGATGCCAATGGAGAACATCCAGTGGTTCGCCAGAAATGTGAGTAGTTTCCAAAGCACCTCCCTACTGGCCTGAGTCACGGACAGCATTCTACCTGAAACGTAGCATTCTGGCAATAAACCGCTGAATACTATTGTTGGAGTGCAAGGATTTGTCCAATGGAGAAAGTACAGAAATCCAATAGTCAGCAAAACAGTTGTCGCAAGGCCACCGTAAGCAAATCCAAGTCCGCAGGAGGACGTGATGGAATTTTTAGGTTTCAAGTTATGAGACACAAAATCCCGGTACTTGTTTGGATAAAGAAGAAGACCGTTAACGTACCCACAAATGGCTCTAGTGTGAGCGGTAACCGAAACAAGTCAGATATGGTTTGATATCTGAAGCGAAATTATGAATAGGTATGGAAAGAATGTTTCTATATTGAGAGAGGTGGATTTTATTCCAAATGTGTAGACTCCTTGTAGAACTAATACTCCAACAAGTAACTTGTGAAGCACGACCGATGACATTTTGGCGCTCCTGTCACGCGATTCAAGATAAAGCTGGTTTTTGTGTTGCGTAAACACGAATGTATCTCCTTCACAATAATTCAGGGTTGAGAAGAAACTCTTGAAAAGAGTGAAGTGAGTTTGAATCATGATTTCTCCTAGGTTGTTTGGTTGGGTTGAGCTCAATAGAAGCTTTAAAATAAGTTTTAAGCTTAAAGTCAACCTTAATAAAGAAACGAGCCACAGGACTGGTATTTGCCTTATTGATCGTTTAAGCTGAAAGTCATGTGATTTGTGGACAAAATTTACATGACACATTGGTGGTTTGGCCATTATTTGACCATTCGACTGTTTGATCGTAGGTGTGGTAACGATGATGAAGTTTGCAGTATCATAACTTTTGTTTGACGTATATTGAAATTGCCTACGAATGTCAATCATTCTCCCGTCGTCCACTTTCCAATAAAATGTCAGTTAAATCCTGAGCAAGTAACAATAAATTACGCTTGTAGCCGAAATCTCTTCGAACTACAAATATAATCAATTTTAAATACGGGAATATGGCAATTGAATTTCATAAATTACTAATTTGGCTTGAAAAATTAAAGAATCTCACTAGCGACTCTTGGCTACAACCAATCCAATAATACTTAAATTGAATGGCCAATTAAATATGATCATTTGATCATAGCGGCTGTTATGAAATTTCATCGCCCCGACCCCCTTAACCAAAAGTACAATACTACAAATGGTCACTGGAATCGGTCAAGTATTTTCGGAGATACAGAGTGTGACGGACGGACAGAGAGAATTGCCGTCCGCATGATGTGTCTTTCGTTATTTAATAATATCTGTAAAACTGGTTCGGTTGTTGCTCGTTTGAATACAGAATATTAATATTGCTGACAGTTACGTACATAATATACATAGTAGGATACGTTTTTGGGCAGTCACTTAATTGTCGAAATGCCACTACATGGAACGAATGAAGGCGTTTATTTGTGAGATATCATGGTGCTTTTCCACGAAATGTCACACGTCAATCAAACACTTTCGAAACTTACGAATAAGCAATGGGAAGCGTGGCCAATAAATGTCAAATGTTATATAGTTTGAATAATGGTTTGGGACAAAATCAACGAAGCAGCGTTGCAATACCTGCCTGTCACCTTGCAAAAAGTCGACAAGGTCAAGACCTCTGTGCCAAATTTTGAGACAATCAGCCAAAGCGTTCGGCTGTAAGAGTCAGACATGATCTCAGCATACGCTACGCAATGCTCAAAAACAGAAGCTTACTATTAGATTTAGGATGCACAAAACCTGGATTTGCATTCATGAGATTAGCATTCAGTAAACCATATTTAACTACTAATAAATTTCCTGCACTTGATATATTTTGATCGGTTTTAACCGATCCATGAATTTTTCGTTATTCTGCTAAACATATATAATAATCAATCGGCATTAAAATTGTTGCACCTCATTCTCCACGCATCGTAAAAGTGGCCTTCACGCTAATTTTGTATTTTCACCTGGAATGGTTAAGTTGATGAAGTTCCACATTTGACTTTTTTCACCAGTTTGACATTGATCCCAGGAGATAAGTTGGCCAACACTATACGTAACAAAGTATAAGTAGGGTAATTTTGCTAAAGAAATAGTTTTAAATACAGTTAAAAAATATACCCATTTGCTTTCAAGCACTTTTGAGTATAGCGACTCTTTATCATTGAAGTTTCCATCGTGAAAAGATTATTTTCATATTGATGTGAATTAAAACAAAACGGAGGTAAGCCTTCCATTGTCACAACATTCCTTTCCAGCTCCAATTTGTTGCTGTCCAGCCGTAAGTTCACATAGTCTATTAATAAGAAAATGTTTCGCGAAAGTGCATAATTATCATCAAGCATTTGAAAAACTCTATAAAAAATAATCTTCCATGTCGTGTTTTTGAAATGATTCATTTGGTATTTCATGTTACACTAACTTTCGAAGTAAGTTGAATATTTCCACCTGAAAGCTTCTGAATCCGGGTTCAGGATTGCTGATGTTTTGACGTCCGAAAGGCGTTCGCATTTTTTTCCGTTGCCGACTGCTTCCAAATACTAAAGAAATATTGGCACGTATTAGAATATGTCTATGTAATAATATGTGTCTATTTTGTAATATGCAATTATTTGTTACTGTTCCATAAAGGGCGTTTTGGATAGCGTAAATATTTTCAATCTCCAGTAGCCGTCCGATGGTTCCAACAACGACCAAACTTAAAAGCAATCCTGAGCGTAGCACCATGGTGACTTGTTACCTGCTAAATAGTTTATGGTGTGACGAAGTGATATTTTCATGGTTACCATGGTTTACGTTCACTCATTTGTAATTAAAATGTGCAGATGTGTATAATTCAGGAACAAAAAATTCAACCAAATGTTTTTCAACAACTTTCCAAGTAACCGGTAATTATGGTAAAATATAAGATACAGACGTAATTCGAGTCAATGTCTCACAGAAAAACAATGCATTATTGCGGTAGCATATGGTCTCTGTGATTGGGTCTATCGTCTGTCCTTATGTCCGGATTTCCGGCTACCCGGAGGTCCGGATTATGAATCGCCTGTCCGACGATAACTGCCCAGCGTTTTGACCATTCGACTTCAAATTTGGCAAAGGGGTTCTCGAGGGAGCTCCGCTTCGGTGTATAGTTTTTAGAGCGATTTTGTCAAGCCCTTCAGGTGCTCGCAGGCCCTTTAACAGTTTTTTTTTCATCGTTTTCGCCTTTACGGCCGAACGCTTTGACAGATTGGGGGGTTCCTCATATCAAAGGCCCTGCAAGACCCTGTCTTTAGTTTTTTGGCGATAAAAACCGCCTGCTATGGCCGATTTTAACCAAATTTTTGACAGTAGATCCTAAAAGCCTTCTACAGAGGAAAGTTAGGTTTTAACTTAAATCAGGTACCTGAAGTGTGTTTTAGTGTTTTAGCGATAACTACTGTACTTTGTGTCCGATTTTCACCAAATTTTGTGCGGTAGATGCTATGATCCTGCTGCAGAGGATAGTTGGGTTTTAACTCAAATCAGGCACCTGCAGATGCCTGATTTTGGTATTTTAACGATAAACACCGTATTTTACGGCAGTTTTTCTCCAAATTCGGTTCAGCGATGACGTGCATTGTTCTATAAAATTTTCATCTATTTTAATGCATGACCGCAATGCTCCTTTATCACATTACCATGGTTTGTTGAAGTATTGTTTGGTCACGTCACAATATATGACTGTTTCTTCGGTCGATCTGTCCATCCGTCATCTACATGCCACCCAGATGTCATCGCTTGCGGAGACAGCAAAACTTCTAATTTTCACACGCAAATCCCGTAGGTGGTATTAATGCGAAAGATAACATTGTTCCACATCATTTTAAATGACGATGTGCTCGCCGTGTTATCCAAATTGTGAGGGAACAATAATTTATTAACGAAGTATGCAAAGTGTTTTCGCATTTTAATGCAAGTGACACATGATAATTACCCAACTCAAGTTTTTTTATTAAATGATTTGATGATTTGTGAATTATGTCAACTATTTTGTATATAATTACCGATATTTGATCTCATTCGTATATGATACTCAAATTATGCACAAATTACAATAACTTCGCTAAAGTCACGAGTTCAGTTTTTACGTGCAAAACCGGCTGAAATGAAACAGTCCATTTTCTCTTGATACATGTATTCATCAAGTTGTCACATAAAATCATCATGAAAAATTGAATTCACATCATGCAGACAACTAGAGTCTTCCCAATCCAATCGGCCTGGGAGAGGGCTTTAAAACTCATACAGAAACTCCTCACCCAATCAAATTGTTTGTTTTGTTATTTTGCTACAGGAGAAAAAGAAAACAGGTTGTGCTGCTGCAATCTTGTAATCCTGTAAACAATCAAAAATCATTCGGAAGTTGCTCCCTTTTTAAGTAAAAATCAATTTCGATGAATTCCAATTGCAAGTGGTTTTGAGGGGCTTATCAGGTCCCTATGGTTCGTTTTTGTAAAATGAATTTATGTTGGCTGACGGCCGGGTCCCTATTCCAGTCTATGGACATCAACAGAGTGCTGTTGATATCCACAGCATGCTGTCGGTAGCCTTACCAACAGCATGCTGTTGATATCATGTGTGTGATTTAATTAAAACTAAGTAATCAATCGAAATAATTTTTGGTCTGGCTCATACCAAAGTGGTCGGGTGATTTTATTTCAAAATATAATACTTTGATTAAAACTGAAACTTTTGACGGTTGCAAATTTGAAATTGACCGTAGCAAAGATTAGAGAAATGAATTAATGTTCTAAGTAAGAAAATTTAAAACAATATTTATAAAGTGATACAGTGATCAAATTGGATCACAATTGTTTTTGATGCATTCATAATTTTTTTCTCTATGATGTGGGTATTTTTAAAAGTTTATTAAAATAACCTGCGCTCCGTTTTAGAATTAATGCACTATATAAACATAAATTCATTTATCTCATCTTTGCCACGGTCGATTTCAAATTTGCCACGGTCAAAAGTTTCATTTTTAATCAAGGTAATATATTTTGAAATAAAATCACCCGACCACTTTAAAATGAGCCCGACCAAAAATTAATAAGATTTGTTATTAAATTGTAATTAAATCACACACAGCATGCAGTTGGTATCAACAGCATGCTGTGTATATCAACAACCTGCTGTGTTTGAATATTCATATCAACAGCACACTGTTGATATTTACAGCATGCTGTGGATATCAACAGTGTGCTGTTGGTAAGGCCACCAACAGCATGCTGTGGATATCAACAGTGTGCTGTTGGTAAGGCCACCAACAGCATGCTGTGGATATCAACAGTGTGCTGTTAGTAAGGCCACCAACAGCATGCTGTGGATATCAACAGCACGCTGTTGATGTCCATAGACTGTATTCCGAAGCAGGTGGCTTCTACCACAGACGGTGGTGGAATGGGAAATGATAACTAAAACAACGCAGGCGGCGACTATTTTTAATTGTAGTTTATTCACTAATCTTTCGGCACCAGGTTGATCACAACCATTTATTGTGCGATTCAGTAGCCGTGGCACCACATGCGTAGCCGATTTCACCCTAGCATGCCAGCATGCCTGGTTACGGGTTTGCTCGGCGTCGTGTTAGTAATTATTCGTGGTGCCACGGCTACTTAATTGCACAATAACAATATTTAAAAACAATGTGGCTTTTGAGCCCAATTCAAAACTAAAAATCAAGTTGTTTTCTTTCCTAATCTGAATTTTAATTTACAATTTTCAGAAGGGAAAAATCTAACACTTCCTCCTTGCTTTTTCACACGCACTGTTCTTCCTTTTCCCTCGCCTTCCTCTCAAAAAACGACACGTCGACCACGTTGTCGAAAAAACTAAAAATATCACTACAATTTTGGAGCGCAAGCTCTTCAAATGTTGACAGTATGAGTTTTAAAGGTCAGCCCTCTCCCAGGCCGATTTGATGGGAAAGACTGTAACGTCTCGTTACATTTCTTCTCACTTGAACTCATATCAGCATATTAAAATCAAGGGTTTCGCCCCCTAGGCTTGTTACCAAATAGTGAAAGTTCAACATCATGATCACTCTTCTTAACCGAAATTTAAAATGGGTGGATCACTGTAACATGTACCTCTACCTCAATCATACTATATTCAATATTACACACTTATGTAGCCTGTTAAAGCGTTTGTTTGTCACACTGTAATTCAACCAACTCTTTAAACTTTCCGTAAAAGGCCTCACTGCTATCAACACATGTTGAGATATTACATCGGCGACCACAATCAATACCATCCTCATATCCATCATCGTAGTCATTGACTAGAAATTTCAGGATCAAATCTGTATCCCATTGTAATAAAATTGTAATTTTTTACACTGTTATAGGTGAGCTATCTTTTTTCCAAAACCAGTTACTTAAAACGCCTATACATAGAAAACTCTTTTGAAGATATACATTATCTATTCATAGAGAAAATCAGCCGATTCGACAATGGTTTCGTTTATTCTTGCCATATAGGAACGACCGAATCAGTCAGGGATTAACAGTTGAACATGCAGGTTATTATTTATAAGGATACACCATACAAATCTTTAGTGCCATAAATTTAATCAGTAACACAATTAAAAGTTACCAAAACTAGTCAGAAGTCAAGTTTGTGGAACCATCTACACCCATGTTACCTCTGTGGTTTTCAAAATTGGCAACGACGTTCAGGCTTGTCGCAATCCTTTACAGCCAACAACGACGTTCTCTTTTGAGGGTCTGATTCCAGTTGATGCCACAGTTGAAGCCTTATTAAAATCATCCATAACCACTTCCTCAACTATGGTGTGAAAGCTGGACTCCATATCGCCATGTTGGGAACTTTTTTCAGACGACCCTTCGTTGCATCTTATGCGTTCAATTGAATTGTTCCACAACCTGACCAAGCCTAACACTAGAAAACTAAGTACTTTTCTTTCAAAACTTCTGCTGACCATAGTATAAGATATTAATGGAGTTATAGCAAAATATGCTCTCAAAGTGAATGCTGCAAACCAAAGGGTAGTACTGCTCGCTGAAGGAGGGGATGAAATCCACGAAGTGTCGAGACCACTATGAGCCATGTCGTAGCATTTGAGGATACCTACTGGTAGCCAGACAAACACGAAGGTAACTTTGAAATAGGTCAACATCCTGGTGCTCCTTATTTTGCTTCTTAGTGAGTCATCCGGCAATGGCTGAAAATTTCATTTAGAGGTTTCGTTTTATATTCAATTCATTCTATGGCCGTGCAGACTTTGGAGTGTATTTTGCAAGTTCCTTACCGAAATGTCCAGTAAGTACTCCACCTTTCTCCGAATAGACGTAATTGCTAACAAAAATATTCATCATATATTAAATGATTATAGACACTTATTAATGCACGGATGTGAATTTTTACTTACCAGGGAAGATGATACACAAGGGTATAGTGTGGAACAAAATCAGTATTCCCACATGGTATATTATTGTGAATGCGGTGCTGTCCAGGAGGAGAACCTATGTGAACAAGTATTACCAAAAAAAGAGGAGGAATGTAAAGCAATATTTCTAACAGGAATTTAAGTAGTGACCGCTACATTATATATGTTGGAATTGTCTGAATAGAACCTCGCGGCCATTTTAAACGGAACCTATGGTAATGGTGCAAAAATTAGCAAGATTTTATTTTTTAATTACAAGTTTTAAAGTATTGATCGACTTTCAGACACACCGTGTACATAAGTGCATAAAATACACGATCGGAAGTTGACAAACACCCATTATAATAAGATAGCGTCATGTTTAGGTTATTTGTGGATGGCGTATGTTTTTAAAAAAAGTTAGTGTACGAGCTGCTTACACTGACGTTTGCAATTAACAACTACTTAGAGGGTTGCACAAACTTGTACTTGGTTCATTTTGGGCCGTGGGGCCCAACAAATAATATATGGGCCTTGGAAGTAATATTCGTTGACAATCGGTCATTTTGTTATCTAGGTAGGTATGAATTATAAATTTTTTTATGCAAATACTTGTATCACACCCAAACGTGATGACGAAAATGAGATGATGGATAAGTTTTCTACTATAAAATACAAACGTTGTATGCACTGACTGAAAGCTGAAAATGGCGTTGGGAAATGAACGCTGTAGTTGGCTAATAAATATGTGGGCGTTTGCATACTTTGAATGAGTGTTTTTTGCGAATTTTAAACAGGTTGTTCTGCATATAAAAGTTTGATAAAGCATCATGTTTCTTCAAACTCGCTTCTTTAAGGGTTTATAGTATGCACGCTAATTCATTGCCAATTCTACTAATACAGTCGGGTAAACACTTGAGATTTCCAATATAGCTTGTACTTAAACTTGGAAACAAATTCGTTCAAAATCTTTTTTGGGTTCCTAGCAATAGTCAAGGGGAAAATATACAGTAGCTCCATTTTCATTTATTTTCCAACCTATACCAAAAAAATGCTTCCGTACGAATTCACGTTGTTCAAAGGGTTGCTTGCACGAGAGCTTGGCAAACACCAGTTAAATAAATATATTATATGCAAAAAAGGGGAAAAAACGGCTGCGTTTCGGAATTCGATGAAAATTTAGCTGCAGGAGCGCAGGAGCAGGAGCACAGGAGAAAAACAGCCAAATCCCTTTAAGACAACCGCAGGAGCACAGGAGCATGTCATCGCAGGAGCACAGGAGCATGTCATCGCAGGAGCACAGGAGCATGTCATCGCAGGAGCACAGGAGCATGTCATCGCAGGAGCACAGGAGCATGTCAT
>JAAXOA010004316.1:0-10420 GCA_036561885.1 Salina celebensis
GGTATTCCGTTGTACCGGTTTATTTTTCTAAACTTTTCTGTAAATTTGTGCGCATAATTCGCAAAGGCTTACGCTCCTTCGGTATTCCGTTGTACCGGTTTATTTAGACATGCTTCTTCGTGACTTGCGAACCTTCTGGTGCTAAGAAACGATTTTCCACACATTTTGCAAACCATTGAATTAGAGAGGCGATCATTCGTGGCAGCCAATTTGTCGTCAATTAGGTGATTAGTTTCCCGTGGTTCAGGCCCGACTTCATTGAGTTCTTCCAGTTTATTTTGGGGATTGTAAAGTTTCAGCAGTTTCCTGGCGCAGTGCAGCTCCGGCCTTAACTCTAGCTTCACATAAAGCGGAGACAGACTTTGCAGCACTTCCGGTGGCACCCCAACTCCTCATCTTAAATCAGACTTTCTCTTGTTATCACAGGTTACCGATGGAAGTTTCGTCACAACCTCTTAGTAGTACTTGCTATTCTTGAATTTCACTGGAATCTTCTCCGAGGGATGTTCACTTTCCACGTGTTTCTGGAACATGCTTATACAGTGGTATCCAAAGTTATCCGGGCATAATGGGCACTTATGGCGGAACATGTTCTTTTGCAGAGACGCAGGATCGTGATACAATAGGGCACAAATAATCGCTCGAATTCCAAGGTAATAAGGTTTACCACAAATTCCACAAGCAAATGGCTTCACCGAGTCCTGATTTTCTTGGTTGTAGGAATGCGATGATCTTAGGTGGTCGTTTAATTTGTCAAACGTTTTAAATCCAGGCTTTCCGCAAATTCTGCATTCAAACGTGCGAAGACCGGAAGTGTCAGTGGACTTGTGGCTTAGTAATAAGTGACGGCGGAGACAGCCAGGGAGTCTGAACTTCTTGTTGCAAATTGTACACTTGTGAGGTAACTCTCCTGTGGAGGTGCATGAGTGTTCGCAACATACTCGGGCACCTGAATGATTTCCCACAAATGGTGCAGGCAATTGGCTCCTGCTTGAAACGGCGTGTCACAAAAGGAAGTCCTTGTTCATGGGCCTTCTGGAGGTGGTGATACATGTTCTTAGAGAACTTCTATGATTTCCCACAGTAGCGGCAGGAATAGGGTCGTTTATCTAAAAAACCATAATATTGAACTGTTTACACTTGGATTGTTTTTCTTATTAATAAAAATCGTTTGTTTCTTCAAATGAAAGTTTATGTTTACCTGTATGAAGAGGCATATGTTTTCTAAGATAGCTCTTGTAGGGAAATGTCCACAAATGGTGCACTAGTTTTCTTCCTGTGATTTCATCCTGACACCTCAATTTGGATTTTTAAATCCAGTTTTGGAATTATGCTGTCGAACCACATTCGCCTTCCATTTTGCTTTTGCAATTCCAAGGTGAATTTTATTCCGGTGTTGACGGAGACTCTCCTTAGGTTATATATTCATCCGCAAATGTCACAATACAAACAAAGGTTCGAGGTCCAGAGAACCGAGTCTTGTCATGGATTTTTTCGTATTTTTTGGCGTTTGCCTTTGTTTTGAATCGCTTTTTGCAAAACTGACAGCCAAAGGGAAGCTCGGTTCTGTGGGATGTGTCAACATGGTCTTCATAGAGCCGATAGAGCTCTGTATTTGGAAATCCTGTGTTACATAGGACACACAGCGTCGGTGTTATCCGGGACAATCTAAACAACAACAAAAAAGCAAGTGTTTAAAAATTGTAGACAATGGGTTTTCAGGTGCCTTCAAACAACTGAATTAACAATTTTGCTTACTTCTTAGTTGGTGGCGGCCTGGATAGAATATCAGCTGAATATGTATTGTTTACAGTAACTTTCTCTCCTTACGTGACTTGGTGACAATCTACAATTTTTATTTTAAAGCGACTCGTAAATAAAATCTCGTGTTCTGTTTCGGTTTCGTCGTAGTTAAAATTATTAACCACGGACACTTCCTCATCTTTGATGACTGTCTCCTCCATTTCTCTAGTTGCTCATTAACATTTTGGTAATTACATCCAGTCTTTAAATTTGGCGTGATTTAAAAAAAAAGACAGTCGAGCTGACACAACTCAAACAAAAACTAAGAAACAAAACAAACTACCTTGTAATTTTATTTTCACGTCAACAATATCCCCTTTCTCCACTGAACGAACCATGTAAATTTCTCAGCCTAGAGTTTTTTTTCTTGTTGTAATGCATTTTCACTCGCATGCATCAACCGCAGCCCGCAGCTGATATTGGAGCGGACTCGAGCCGAGTTGAATATCCACCCACACGAGAAAGCAGCTGCACTCCTGTTTGCTTTGTGAGAAAAAAAAATCAGTTTGTTATATTGTCACCCTTAAAAGTGCACTTTACAAGCTCGTTAATTTTTAGCAGCTAGAGTTTCCACCAACCAGAATGAAGCTAAATTTAATATCGCCTACTCATGTAGTTAAGTTAAAGGTACCCGTACCAGTTACTACAATAAACAGAACAGTAAATAAAATCACTCCAAATCCCAGTACAAATCGGACACTGACCTCTTCTGAAGAAAAGCTTTTCGAAGAATTTACATCGACATTGGAAAAAACTAAACCAATTAGCAAGTACGCACAACTCCTTAATTATGTTAATCTGGTTCTCACTGATTCCGTTATAGAAACAAACTTTAAATATTTGTTATGTTTACTCACAGGGAATTCTTTGTTTTGTACCTCGGTCAACGGCCCAAAGGACAGCGCCTGGGTGGTGTTGTTTACGG
Source organism: Salina celebensis (assembly GCA_036561885.1). Taxonomy (NCBI): domain Eukaryota; kingdom Metazoa; phylum Arthropoda; class Collembola; order Entomobryomorpha; family Paronellidae; genus Salina; species Salina celebensis. Next base: position 2,729 of record JAAXOA010004316.1, read on the forward strand.
CTCGACACTAACTGCCATTCAAAAAATCGTCTATTTTCGAAACCCGACAAGACCCTTGAATGTGAAGGTTATCCTTACCCTTCATGATGGTGATGAGCCGGATGGACGTGACTCTAATATAATGTTGTTTTTCGTAAGTAGTTTTTATTTTAATATAATAATTATTTCTAAGTGGACAGTGTAAAATATATAAAAATCAACCGGGTTTTTAAAAATTTCAACTGATTTTCAGAATTGACCCAAGGTCCCAAGATGGGTTATGGTGTTTCCCCCAGTCAGTTCATTACGTACGGCTGTATCAAGAAATTAGATGAAGTGTCGGAGTCAATGGAAACACGAGGAGACCCTTACATCGTGAAGGTCCAAGTTGAAGTTGACCTTGGCGCCTACGTTTCAGCCTTAGAAAAACTTCTCCAACCTTGTGACGAAGTGACGCGGAGGATTTTCAACGCAAGGAAGTATACAGATTTTAATATCGAGACGTCAGAAGGAACCATTTTGCCTTGCCACAGAGCCTTTCTAAGCGGTAAAATACGTAAAAGTTTTGCTAAAACTAGCTTTTCATTATTTACAACAAACTAAAACTAAACATTTTTTAAACAGGTCGTTCGAAAGTTCTTGCCGCCACTATCGACGGAGATTTCAAAGAAGGAAGGCTGCTAATGTCTGAACTGTCGACCAATTCAGCAATGGCGTTTTTGGAGTATGTTTATTGTAACTCGGTGGACGCTGCCATTACAAACTGCAAAGTAGCTTTTGAATTACTTAAAGCCTTTGATTATTACGACATGCCAGTGCTGTGGTCCGCAATTACGCAAATTATGCTGCTCAAGAGAACCAGCTGGTTTGGACCTGAGTTGGCGTTACAAATTTTCGACTTTGTTTTGAAGAAGACTGAGAAGGAAGGTCAGCAGGAGCTGAAACTAAAATTTATCCAGATTCTCGCAGTTTTATCAAAGGACCTAGGTGCCTGTCCATTGTTCCATGAAATTTTTGCGACAACTGTGTCAAGAGAGTTTTTCATTTCCACCTTGAGCGTTGTCCAGCCTTAAAGTAGGTTAATTTCGAAAGTGTATAAAATAAGTTTGTACCAATCATTCATTTAGTCAATAAGAAATTACGAACCAATCCAAAAAGTATTTAATCTGAATCAATTTGTTGTTGTTGTTATCAGTTATTTCCTGTGTAAATTGGTGGATGTACACACAACTGCACCGTAACTGTATTCATTGATGACTTACCTCCGCTAATACGTTTTAGACGGCATCTGAAAGACCTACAATATATTTTCATCATTTTCGAGTTTAAAAAAAGAGTATTACGCCATTGCCATTACAAATAATATTTTATCCAAGGATCGGATAACAGTCTTGGTTCAAGCCATTTTTAAATTTCACGACTACAATTATGAATGGCTTCAAAAGTCCTTTTGTCAAACATAACTTCCACAAGCCGATTTCGAAGATTCAAATTGTCAAAAAGTCACTTAAGGACAAAGCTCATCGTCCACCTTCTTGATCTTGAAGAGATGGGCCCGGAGTGAGGTGTGCCCCAGGTTAGTGGTTTATTCATGGAGTATATTTTTAAGTTTTATGCCGTAAAACTCGCATAATTGTAGTCGTGAAACTTTTAGTTGAGAGCAATTAAGTTTATAGTATAGTTTATTTATGTAATCCAGCGACACGAGCAGAAAATTTGAACAAATGCTTCCCTGAACGTTTTCCCCAACACACAATAAATAATAAAGTTCGCAGAGCAATTTGTGGTGATGAGCATCGCCCAAACATTAAGTTCTTGATGAATGCAATTAGCACATCCAAAGACAAGTCGATACGCTGTGACGCAAGACGGGATGACATTGCAAAATAGAAACACCGTGACGACTCCAAATAACATCCGAGTTAAACAAATTTCCGGACTGTGTCCGTGTACCATAAACCACCTTACTTTGTTTGTTCTCTTTATCTGGTGAATAAACAAATACGGACAAATCCATTATATTCAGTCACTAAACAGATGCATAATCTGCAACTAATGGGTGCCAACTGTGCGGGAATTTTTGTATTACCTCGAGATAAGTCATGCAATTTAGGGTTGTCATGAAGCATACTGGAAAAATAATTAGAACTATTAAGTAGGATATGTGAATATATAACATGAAGTACAATTGATTCTTCTTAAGGGGCGTTCTAACTGGTAGATATACAGTCCAACCTCTCTATAACGGTCATCGATCGGCGGCATGCTTAAAGACCGTTATAAGAATGGTACGTTATACCGATAACGGTCGTGACCGTTGTAGCAATAACAGTCAAGACCGTTATACAACGCAGTACTGATAGGCCTGCAGCTCTTCTCGGATAAAAAGCGGACCCAGGAACACTGAAACTTCTGGCAGAATTGAAGTATCAACTAGCAATTTTAGTAATTTATTTAAGGACTCAAGGTAAAAATACGAACACCTTTGTACATGACAACGTAATTTTTAGTATCGTAATTATTTTTAAATACATACGTTAATCCATGATTTTTTAAATGCGGCACAGTCAAAATAATGAACACACCATTGTTGGTGCCAATCAAAGCATTGTAACTTAAAAACTTTTAAAAAACGAAGCATAACCTTGTTGTTCTATTACAAAAAAATCAGTTGTATTTCCTCTAATGCATGTTATTATTTTGCTTTAGCTATTTACGATTATGTGGAAACTTCAGTCGGTTTTGTACGTGCGTAACGAATACCTATGAATATATAAATTTTCACATACGAACATTTCGCCTTGAAAACATCGAAAACTGATGTGTTTTTTGTGAGTTTTGTACAAATTACCGTAATAAGCATATGTAAACGGATGTTTGGCGACCAATTATGCGACCGTAATAGCGCTTGACCGTTATAGAGCAGTACGTTATAGAAATGAGTTTTACATAGAAAAGGTACATATCAAATCCGGGCGACATACAACCCGACCGTTAAAGCGATGGACCGTTATAGGGCAGTACGGTATAGAGAGGTTGAACTGTACTGTTACGTTTGAAATTGTAACCAAATGATCTTCAAGTTCCCACCATTCCGGTAAATTATATAAAATTGCAAAAGCTAGCACAGAAAGAGACAAAGAAGTTTTTACTCGCCGATTTAGGTTTCGTACGATCATGGGTTTTGCCACAGCGAGATAGCGCTCCAATGTAACCGCCATTGCAAAGTAGACGGATGTCGTAATTGCTGTTGGAAACAAGGAGAAGAAATGTCAAATTATAACTGGGTTGATGAAGGGGATTTTTGAATCGTGTGGATTGCAACCAAACCGACATTAAAGTTTCTTAACATAACGACCTTCTAATGCAATAATGCTAAGTTTTAGAAACCCGTTTTCAATCCGTAAGCAAACAAAAACAATACCATGGGCGCATTACCTGTGGTTGATAGAGGAAGTATATATGACATGTACCGGAAAGTATTTGCGTAAGAAACGAAATTTGAATTCAACTCTATAACACTATCATTTCTAACTTGGTTGCAGTATTTTGGATTTTATCGGAGTAGCGATGGTATTCCAAATATAACCGTAGCACCAACTAAACTGACCACATCACACATTGCCAAGCAGATTAAAAAGAAACTGCATAAGTTTCTCATTTTAGATAGTGACAATGTACAAATCGATAGGACGTTTCCAAGTATTCCAATAACTGAACTTTCAGTGATGAAAACACCCAGTGTCCAGAAGTTGAGCATACCAACTGTTATTCCAAAAGTAGTTGTAGAATTGCAATACGCGATAGAGTTTAGGTCCAACGCCCATACAGATATCAAAACGGAATTATTCGTAGGATATGAGCCAGTCGTGTTATCTTCCATATTTAAGAAAGTTCCGTAGCGAATAACACTTTTTCGATCACCCACACATGTCTAATGATAACCTGATCATGGTTTTCTTTGGATTTGTTAGATAGATGCGTGTCGTTAAGTCCACTGAACCAATTCACCTTGACTTAAAGTAGCGAAAACTCACTTGGAAAAAGAACAGAATTCACCGCATCCGTTATTGAAGCATAATAGCATAATTGAATGCACTTTATTGATTTGTATGATCCATGTAGATTTATGTTAAATTTTTACGTTACGAAAAGAAAAACATACATAGATTATATAATATTAGTATTTAATTAAAATAATTATCTTTAGAAATCAGTGAGAAACTTTTATATATTTCTACAGTTCAAGTGTATGAAACGCAATTCGTGGCTATTGCATGAAAGTTCCATGTGTGTACTCCATTATAAATTCAACGATACAGATCCCAAGACACATATAGAAAGAAGCATATGTTGAAAGGATTTGTGCATTTAGCTTGACTTTGCCAATTTTTGCATTTATGGTGTCATCCCGTTTCGTTTCCGGAAACTGTTTATTCCTGTCTTGAACTCGGTCGTAGCAAATCGTACCAATTACTTCTTTAGCCCAACGGCGATACACACCTGAATCAAGAAATCTTCTGAACGATCGGACTACTCCATCCTGATTTCCGGAAAGAAATATAAAATAAATTGAATCGGGGATAAACTCTTCCTTTCCAACATGACATTTATCGTTAATTCGACGAGTTTCCAAAGCTTGAGCACTAGGAACTCTTCTATTTTCTTGCTCCGAAATCCGCATTAAAGATATTTTGAGATCTATGTAAGTCATTTTCTCGGTGTTCAGTACGATTGGCATGTAGTCTACGAGTAACCTTGCATGTTCAAGAAGGTTTATCAAGTTTTTGGATCTCAAGAATCTTGCAACCTTCATGTCTCCATGTAGCCAAAACTCGGTTGAGTAAACCACGGTTATGTTATTTTCCAAGAGGTCATTCAAAGTTTGCAGTCGGTGGGGTGGCTCAGGAAGTGTAAGACTTCTGGTTAACGATCCAGTGTAGAAGCTCACAATGACCACACTGGTAAACATCCAGACAACAGGTACCAGGTTACGGTAAGTGCCAACCTTCAGACGTATTATGGTGTTAGTGACAGGTGACAGCAGTAGTGCAATGATGTAAGTACCGAGTGTTATTATATTTTCCTCATGCTTATGTATTTTAAGAGACGCCCTTAAAATTAACACACTTGCTGCAAACAGCCCTGCAAGGGTTAGTCCAGAAGGTAAATTAAACGTGCTAAGTATACTTCTAGCAATTACAAATCCCCATACTTTGTCTTTGAGCGGCTTTCCACAGTATATGAAGCTTTGTGGGAAAGTTTCAACGTACATGACGGTAGGGGTAATATATATTTGACCTGATATTTGCCTTTGCATGTAGAACCTTTGCCATTCTTTGTACATAACGCTGCCAGGATGATTCGTAGCAAAAGGTATGATATATTCGTCGGCCAGATTGTGTGTAAGCTGAGGAAGGTTTGATGCTAGCTTCACGGTTGCGTTTATGGATTTTGAGAGCTCTTTGCAGTAAAACATTATCACATCCTCTCGACTGGGGGTATTAAACAAGTCCCTGTATTGTAGGTCGTTATGAATAGTAGTCCCAAAATTGGTCCTATTGTAAACGTATTCGTGCTCGTCAGTAAACACAAACAATCTATTGGCTTGACTCTTTGCAACACACAGAACATTTACCAGTAGAATTCGGATGAACTGCGAATTTCTACAACAATATCTTTCCTGCCTCATTTTCGTAATATACCACAAGCGGATACAAGATTACGAAACTTGTTAGACGCTTTTTGAATCTAGGTTGTATATCTGGATTAATGGCAGGTTTGTTGGTTTCAATTTCCTTCCAAACACTGAACAAAAAATATATTCGCTGATTTAAATGATAATCAACACGAAAATGCCAATGCAAACTATGGACCAATTAAAATTCCCTTTAAAAATTCTATTCCCTTACGGGGATACTCTGAAGCCCTTCTTTTATATATAATGTTTGACGTAAAGCCCTTAGTATCCCTTGTTAAATTATGACATTAAATACCCTTCTACTATGCAAGGACAAACCGGCACATTAAAGGCTGAAAAGCAGCGTAGATTTTTTGTTGGTATTTTGCATAAATTTGTCCATCATGTTGCACGAAGAATGCTTGCGAATGGTCATCTAGTTAAAAACACAACTTAAGCTCTTGCAACATTGCAGTGATGGATGGAATTGGACATAACTAAGCAATTTACTTAAACAACGGTCAAATTTAACCATGNAGCAATTTACTTAAACAACGGTCAAATTTAACCATGCAATTTGACGCACAAGAGGACTTATACTACTCTCAAAGCCTCTTACACAAATCTTTGTTAACTCTTACGAAAAATTCTTAGGTATCTTAGGTTACAGGCAAGGTGAAAGCAAAAATACCGATATTTAAAATCTATACGTTAGAACTATTTTACTGCGTATTACAAAGTTGAGTAGTGGCTTAAATAATTCTAGTAAGACATTTGAAGTTTATTTGGATCTATTCTATGACATCTGAAGTGATTTATCTCGAAATGCACTTAAAATTGCTATCTTGTTTTATTCAGTGGTTTGGTTTTTGACTGAGTTTGGTTCAAAAAAGTTGCATTTATCTTGTACAGACCATCGGAAGAATAAATGCAAACACTTTGGACAGTATGATTTAAGTAGTAACCGCTGCAGTCATAGTTTATGGTGATGTTCTCTATATAAAAATTATGATTAGATTTTAAACAGAGAAATACCACATTACTTATATATAAGTTATTGATTTGTTTGGTGAAAACGCTGATTCCATTGAATATATAAATATTGTTTACTGAATGAATACTGAATTATTTTTTACAATGAAATCAAATGCTTCCATGCTACAAAAAGCTCAGCAAAACATAATATTTTAATTTAAACTATATACAAGACATAAATCTTTAAGTGAGTCAAAAGCAATGAGTAAAATGCGCACTGCATCAAATACTTTCATTGTGAACCTCCGGAAGTACTCAAAACTGAACTGAACTGAGAAAATGGTTCACAATTCAAAATGGCCGTCACTCCAAGTGGGGATGTTTCCGCTATAAAGGACCTTCCTGGAGGTGACGACAGTTAACGTTAACGTCTACCAGCGGGGGAAGTACTTGGAGGGTACGGCGACTTGGATAAGGTAAGATAAGACAAAGAAAACGCTAATCAAAGAAAAGGAATTAGTTGAAAAATCTTTTATTTTTTCAGCTTGATGACAAGGGAGCCCAGCTGGTGACCGAGTATCCAGAGACTGTCCAGGCAATTATTGGAACAGACTTTGGCCCGAGTGGCTTGGTAGTGTATCCCTTCATGGTAAGCAAAATTAACACAAGAAATTTAATTAAATACTGGATAGTTTCATTGAATTCTGGTTGTGCCTGTTATTTTTTTTAGATTGGCTGGTACAATGATAAGGTCGACACCCGGTTCCAACTCGAATATCCCCCGGAGAGACTTGCCTTCGTGGTGCTCAGAGGTCCCGACATGTTTGAAAAGTGTATTGTGCCCCATGCCCAGTTAATGTTATCCGAGAAGGCTCCCACTTTTCCACGGATGACGCCCTGGATCACCGCATGAGACACGCTTTTTATATTCTCCCGGAAGGAGGTACAAAACAAAAAGAAAAACTGGAAATATTACAAAACAAGAGAGTTAGGTCATTTATTTTCGACATGCGGTCGTAGCGACCTTCGCAAAAGTGAAAAAGGTTCACAAATTCTGA
>JAAXOA010004317.1:0-10420 GCA_036561885.1 Salina celebensis
AAAACGTCTTGTTCTGTGTGCACAGAGGGAATGGAAATGAATAGGTCATTTGTGCTCTGGAACGACAGAGGGTGAAACTGGAGAAAAAAAAGTGAATGAAGGTTGTCTATTCATTTTTTTCTCCCTCTTTGAAACACATTTAAACGAAATAGGTATTTTTAAAAGGTTGTCAGTTGTGGTGTGTGTGCGAGGTATAAATGAAAGGAAAGATTGGTGAGGTGTGATATACTAACACTTCTTTTTTCTTTTTTAATATTATTAACTTTGTTACATAATGGTATCTAACTAACTGAGGTTTGTATTTACTCGCAAATGGATTATTATGATAAAATGGACCGGATATGATTTTTCGCTATTTTGTAGCGTCCAAGGAAAATCACACGACAATCATGTCTGCTCTTACGCATAAAATCAGTCGCATAACTCGTCTCTGAAATGGATTTACACTAAATTCGAATTTTTAAATGTATAATTTTCCCTACAAGATAGGGAGTACAATTACTGTTCTGCGTCTCCTTCTACTTCGTATTGTACTTACAGTTGTCGGTTTTAACGTCTTCTTCTCTTAAACTTTTATGACTAAATACGCAAAGATGATGCATTTATGAGATAGAAATCTTCGAGACTAAGCCTTTGGAATCCTGCTGAGATTTTTAGACAAGAAATTGACTTCTTTTGACTCTTTTAAACTGTATTATTCAACTTTTAAAGCGGTTTTGGCCAACTATGACAGAGATGTGTTATATGCATTGTACGATATGGAATGGTGTAGTTATAAGTTGTACTCAAACGTAGGTTAACATTGATTCTTTCAAGTAAGCACCTGAGTACGTGTTGTAAGATGAACTATTACAAAACGTAGGGGAATTACTGTTTTAAAAAAGGTTGAAAAGTGTTGCTCTTCCTTCAAAGTTTTTCATTATTTATGTGTCTCCCACTATTTTTGGAAGTGTTAGCCGACCTATGATCACCCAGCAGGTCTTCACGCACACTATGGAGGATTACGTTGGGAATACTTAAAAAAATGCTCCATACGGTTAAACGTAAAACGTGTTCTTTCGTTTGAACTGTGTTACCTACCACATACTCGATATTCTCTGCATTTTATATATTCTCACAAAGATATTAAAATTTACTTTAAATCTTTTTTTTATGAATTTTCTCTTCAAAACTGTAAACTTTTTCATTACCTTTGCCCCTCCAACACGGAAAGTTTCGATTAAATGTAAAAGTTTTCGTCATGAATGAAAATGGCTATTCAGCACGATGTTCACATTATGGATTTACGTCTTCCTTCACAACGATTTTTTGGTCGATGTACTGTGCGATAAGTACAAAATATTTAAACAATTCTACCACGCGAGGGTCTATAAGTTCGAGAAACGTTGTGCTGTTAGCAGCCATTTTGATGTATACAATATCGAAACATTGCATTCAGAAAATGGGAAAACCCCAGAAAAGGTTGACAAAAATATTTCGGTGAATCTTGTATCTGTAACTGCCGTTTATGCACAGTTGCAAATTACCAGGTACGGTTACGAAAACTATGATGCATTTTTAGAAGCAATCAGATTTACCCACGAAAACAGTTGAGTGAACTTATGTGTCAGATTTTTAATGAGCTATCGACTAAAGAAACACGAATTCTAAACATGCTGTAATGAACGTACTGAAACCTGTAGGGAACAGGGAGTGATGCCTTATTGTAGTTATTTCGAAACATAATTTCATCAACGAAATGAGCTCAACAAACAGCATACGTATATGATGGATTCCCTCTCCCTAGAAAAATTCACCCTAAATCATCCATATCAGCAGAAAACCAAAAAGTAAACCAGAAGTGCGTAACAAATCAGCAGAGTTGAACTTTTCCACGAAATCTACTTTTATATGAGTACCCCAGCAGAAAGTTACTAATTCTATCATCTAAAACGCATTTCTCTTTGTAAATCTCTCCATTAAATGCAAGCCCTCTGGTGCAAATTTATATGCCCTCTTGGGTATTTGAGTTGACAAATGCCAGCCGTACACCATTTATGCGTTAACTATGATGATGTTGCAGATGGAAATGTAGGGACCGAATGAAAAGAATTCACTCACAAAACAACACAAACACTTTGCTTGTTTTGTCTGTACACAAAGTGAGAAAATAACCTGCAGCCTACCAAACCCGCCTACTTCCAGCACCAAACACTACCATCCCTACATTATGATAACATCTATGTCTAAATTCGTTTGCTAAAAACAAACCTCTTTGTTTTCTGGTTTATAAAATAACAGACACGTGCTAAATTATTAGAAAGGTTACAGAACGAATTTATTGAAACTCTGCTTGTGACAGGCAATATTGCCACTTTCTCTGGTGTTAGTGGATTTTTGTCCTGCGTTAACAATAAATTCTGGTAATGACCCATTGCCATCAATAGGCCGTAGGATTGGTTTACTTTCATTTTGTAACAGCACATGGGCTTATCCGCGGCGCGTGAGCCAATTCATCACGTATTATGCAACACGAGTCAGATATAGCAAATTTGCGTAAAATACTCGGATATCTTTACAGTTGATCAAAATCTTGGCGAGTGTTGCTCTGCGTAATTGATAGTATTTGTACGTGAAACACTGGCATGATTCCAAACTAAACTAAAGAAATGCAGCCTTTTTCGCATATGAGAATTTTGTTAGTCCTATGATATGTTGTTCAATCAGTCAACTTTCATTAGCATCATTGTTCTAAAAGCATCACTACTCAATAGCGTGCTTCATAACTGTCTTCTAAGTTCAATATTATTTTGGAGACTAACATGCTGTATTAAAGACTATTCCACTGGGACGCTAGACAGAGGGTCACGAGCAACCATGAACAATCACACTGTACGTAGTTTGTTCTTAGTGCCATATCGCTGGCATCATCAAACAGAAACAAGTAATAAAATAAAAACTAAAAGTAGAAACAAACCTGGGGATACGGAACGGCAGTGGTGACCGCTTTATTCCCACTCATCAAACATACGAAACCACATTACCACACAAGAGTATTGAGGCGTTAGTGAACCGAAACCAGAAGACACGACTTGTAATGCAGTTGAGTTGGAAACAGACCTATTTTTATTACGAGGTAACATCAGACCATCAGAGGCAACGCAAAAGCAGTAACAGCTACTTCACTGCAATGGATGCGTAGAAAGGAAGTGTGAAAGAGTGATGTTGGTAGGTGAGTGAAATGGAACCTGACATGAGTCTCAGTTGAGTGACTGCTATGTTGCTATAAATACCATCAGAATGGAGAAATAGTATGAATCATCGGTCAAACTGGTGGAAAGAAACTAACTAGAAGTTTACGACTCTTCACTTGCCGTTGCAGCATACAAGTTGAGCTAACAGCAATAAAAGATTTGGAGAAACTAGTAGACTGCTAAAGCAAATATCCGAAACAATCAGTCAAAAACGTGTATGTTTTTGTGGGAATGGATATCCATTGCCTCTACGGATAAGAATTTTTGTTATAAGGTAGTTGGGGAAGAAGAAAGAAAAAAAGAGCAGGTTTGCATGTAGTATAGTGTTCCGGAACTCTCTTGGGACAGGGGTCTTTTACTCTTTATTCTCTTCTTTTTCTGAGGTTCCGCCATGAAATTTTGTCTACTGGGGAATACAGCTAGCTACCTAAGGATTTACGCGACTGCGAATTTCACAAATGGCCATAATCTTTGAGAAGGAAATCTACAACACAAGTGAAAGCAGGAGACGTTTATGAGTATTTTCATGTGATACGCTTTCTTCTCATTTTCTTCTGAAAAGAAAAAGTTATGTGACACAGCTTCACGTTTTATTTCGTGCGGAACTGAGTTTCACACAGAGGGAGGTGATGTATAATGAAAAATGTGTGTTTTCCTATTCTCATTGTCCATGTGCTACAACAGAAATCGAAATGATGCCGTTGGCCGCTGGTTTCAATGGCTGTTACCGAGAAAAAACAGGATAACTTTTTGTGTGGCATATGCATTATTTAGGGTATTTAACGTTCTCTTGCAATCATGGTCATGGGCAATAAAACTAAATAAGAATCTTCTCTTCCAATGCCATGGTCATCGCAACTGGACGAATAATGTAAATGTATGAAGTGAAAATCACATTTCTTCATCGTTAAAATCAGTTAATACAAGATAATTCTACGCTCATACCTGTTTGTCTTGAGCGGTAGCTGCTGACTCATTCATGTCACGCAACGTAAGTCCCTGGCTTTACCTCGGGATTCTGTTTTTTGGGTATTTTTTTTCTTATAGTTTTTTTTGCTATCGTAGAATGCAGTTTATGTGAAGAAAAATAAATAACATTTGAACATGCAACAAAGAATACTGAATCAACAGTACTGAGAAAGTACAAAGGTTTGAAGCAGCCAATGCAAATTAAATGCATTTTTGCTGAATTCATCTTATGCACGCATTTTTTTGAGTTGCTAAGTTCTTAGGTGAAATCCTTTTGACTTTTCGAAATATTCTATTCTGATAATAACGTTTTTTTCAATTGGTTTGCCAAAAACCATTGTAGATCATAGAACTATTTAGCCGAAGCCCTTTGCCCTCCTAGTTTCCAGCCTCAATCTATAATAATAATAATACATGTAGTTATAGAGACACACTGAGAAAGTTAAATATTTCACCATTCATGATAAATCTGAACAAAACCCAATGACGTATCCAGGAAATATAAATTGCAAACTGCCAGTGGTAGTCGCATATAAACATTTCGAACATAATAAGTTGCTATGGAACAAGATAGACAGTATTCGTGGCCACCAAAGAAAGTCGTAGGAAAAAAAAGAGAAATTGGCCAGTCTTGGCGCAGTTCACTTGGAACATTTTTCACTGTTCTTGCTACTTCCTTTCTTTGATTACTACAGCTGTTCTGGATTCATTTCCTCTTTCACTGCCCTCAACTACAAACATAAAGTCTGAAACTGTAAACCAAACTTGGGCTGTATTTCATTTCAATATTCTTCATGTTACTACACTGGATTTAGATTGTATGCATGGCTGATTCGCAATAGTATACTAAGCGTCAAATAATGGGAAAACGCCAAGACTGGTCCGAAGCTTTCTATGTAACAATAAAATGTACTTCAAAAACATTATTCATTTTCCAGTTGCCAGTTTGTTAAAGGCATGTCCAGATTTTCATACAACTTTGTATTTTCTCTCGCCCAACTCACCAGTCTAGCTCAATGTAAAGAGAGAGTTGCTCTCCATCAACTATGAAAGTGAAAGTCTATTGGTTAAATCTGATTCTTTGGATTCCACATAAGCAATGTCATAAAAATGATTGGGCAAATACACCAAAGATTTAAAAGGACACTTGATTTATGGCATAGCTATCGATACAAATGTATCACTTTAATACATACACAGGAGGTCAACGGCTTTGAATTAGTTTTCACAAAAGAAACCTGTAAAAAAACTCTAATACAAGTTGGAAGCAATTACTACAAAGCATGTATTCCACGAAAAGTACACACATTCTCCCCTCTTTCATTGTTTGTATTGTGTCACGCTTTTTGTATATCCGAGTGTCGAAAACATATAAGTCTTATAACTTATGATGAACAGATCAAAGTAGTTATAAAAGCTAGCAAAAATGAATGGAAAAATTGATTTCAACCAATTCAGAGAGTACAACACGAATACTTGAAATATACCTTTGGCATAATATATTGGAAATATCAGATCCTATTATATTAAGTTCCAGGTAGGAAAACAAATGATACATACATTGTAGCAATCTTCAAAAGTCATATTCCCAGAAAATCAGATTAAGACGATTTGTCTGCATGAATGGGCAATGAGCAAAGACACTCCGTAAATCGTTCCATCATCATCACATCCAAATATCTAAAGCTCATCTATGCATCGATCTATTCAAAAACCAAATAGTAACTTAATTTCTAGGGATTTTCATGACTTGTTTTGTTACTGTTCAATTTATGAGCATGAGTGAAAGTAATTCCGAGAAGATATGCTCATGCAACTCTAACACAATAGTAACACAAGCTTTGGCTTGTTACCATGCGCATTTTAATAATGTAATGATATGATCAGTTGTTTGTAACGAAAACAGATTTATGGAAAGCGGAAATTGAATCCTATCATTTCGTCTGATTGGAAATGAAAAGAACCAGCAGGTTGTTAAGTCATTAGTGAAAGTCATACTGAGCACGGTGAAAGCTCTCTCCTACAAGCCATTTCTGTCTCTATTTGTTTGAAGAGCAATGGAAATGGAGAACTTTCTCCTGACTTGTTACCAAGGTAATGAAGCCCACGCAACAGAGATTCAAAGGAAATGTATAGCAAACAATGCTACAGATCGATGAAATTCAGTGATTTTCTCACTGAATAGTTGTGCAATGGAGTAATAGAAAAAAGACGCGTTTTCCTCTACAAACAACATTACCTGGAAAAAGTTTATTTTGTTGAAACAGCAGCATAACAGAGCAAACAATAGCCGCGATAAGATCTACAATATCACCAAGCAACAATGGAAGTTAAAACGAATCATTGATCATAATAATTCTGGGTAAAATCTTTACCATTACCCGAAAGGCTTCTCATACCACGCATATTATTAGATTTTTCATCAGTTACTTATTCACCGAACAAAAGTTTGAAAAAAAATATGAGAAGAGAAAGGACTATATTTTCTGTCTAGTTCTCATAAATAAATTTACAATGGTTTTTTTCTTCTTTCAATGCGCACTGTATATAAGGACACTGCACCATAAGTAACACTACAGTCTACATTAGAATGAACTGTGTAGGCTTGTCAGAATGATTGCAGAAAAAAAATATTCCACAAGCGAAAAGAAAACCTTAAAAAATAACTTCCTTTTCGTCTTTGTGTGCAAAATAAAAGGAATAGGAATGGTTTATGAAGTTCTGTGCGAACATGTACAAACAGAAAAAAGAGTCGCTTTCCATGTAAGTTTTTCTATAGGGAAATATAAGGCTAGTACGGTTGAGTAACTACTTTCATTTTGGTGAGTCGCCTGATCTATGCCGTTAAGGCGAACATTTGCCAAGGATGAAATACAACATAACCGTTTCTTTTCCTCGCTGTTGAATACGTCTCTAAGAATCATATCATCAAAGAATAAATGATCATGATCTTCTTGGTAATGTCGTAACAATACGGTTGGTTTCTGAGCTTTCTCCTCACATTCTTCTTCCGTTTTTCGCATGAGCTGGAAAAATGGCTGGAACAGACTTCTTACTTGAATTCCTTGTAGGATGAAAATGATTTTTTTTTTGCGAATAAACGGTTATTTTTGTATTTTGCTTATGCAGAGTATTTTTTTATTCTTATGCTGATAGTATACGCTAAGGTCTGGAGCAATGGGACAAAACAATTTTATATACACACATGTTGTACAAATTCTCATTTTCTTGGTGTCGTTTTTCTCTCCACCTTTCCAGGTTTTTTTTTTACAAAGAGGTATAGAAAATACAATTTAGATTGTGAACAAACGTACAGCTGACGGGAACGAAGAAAATGTTTGGAGATGGTTATGTAGCGGTGAGAACAAGAAGGCAACCAAGTCTTAAATAATATGTGCTGAAAGCTCATTTCACTGTTCATTGGCTATGCGATAAAGTGAGATGGAAATGTGAACTGTCGGTGACACTTTTCTTTCAAAGGAAGCTTCACTTAACTCCGTTGCTCGTATCTTGGAAAAAGGGTAGGAACGATAAAGAAGTAAAATGATCGCCCCTATCATGGAATAGAGTATACTAATACAAAACAAAAATGTCCATAGCTTGTGTAACCAGCTAAAGGAAATGGAACCCAAGCAGTCTTCATAGGACGAGGAACAAAAACATATTGATAAAACGTCTTTCCTGTGGTTGACAATTTGCTTTAGGTTTATTATCAAGACCGCTGACAAGAAGATGAAAAGTTAGTAAGAAACAGGCCCAATTACCGTAAACATGACAGTATGCATGCAATATGTTTTTTCGTTTTAGCGTACCGTTTCAAACTCCTCTACTTGTGTTGTAAAGATATTAATTAATTTTATGCGATACAAAAATGAATGTCCAATGCACGTGTGTGACATTCCAAAAAAGAACGTCTTCGAGAACTTCTTTGGTGTTGGCGGTTTGTGTTTTTGCATTTTACCTTTCCGGTTTTTGAATACGTAATATTTGCGTAACATTTGCGATCAATGCACATTAAAAATAACAACAATGGACAAGCCTTCAGTCTATGGGTCAATGAAACCATTATTGGGTATTTTCGAAATCAATTTTGAACCGTTATTGGAAACCGCCTGCGTAAATGGTAGAACATAACACAAGGACTAAGGCCTATTCTAAAAAAGCTACGTTACGTTTTCTGTCGTTCATCACCTCAACTTAAGGTTTTCATTATCTTTATCATCATCTTGAATTTTGCTCTGAACAACAAACAGACCAGAAAAAGCATCCTTCCACTTTTTAAGAATGGTGACTGCTCTAACGACCCTCTCATCATTTTACTCATTTTTGCTAACACGGCTTCGTTGGTTAAAACAGCGTACGCGGGTTAGTTTGATATATATCTTTGGTACCGTATCATATACAAACACAATCATATTTATGTATATATCCAAGCAGACTTCAACTACACACTCTTATCTTAGTAGTGCTTCTGTGCACACGCAAGTGTTTTCTTCCCTTTTTCATTACTTTTTTATATAAAAAGAATCATAATATTTCTCAATGGCAGCAGTTGCCCATAAAACCATAGGCTTCTTTTTTCTAGCTTTTCAACATCTTTTCATTAAAGTTTTCTTCCGGCACAAAAAAGGAAGGGTAGATATAATGCACAATATTTTTTTCAGGATGTGTTTTATACCACCAAGGTATATATTTACACACCAGTGTTTCGAGGAAAAAAACGAGAGTGGAACAGGAACTATCGCATTTTTCCTTTCAATCTTGCAATGTTCGTGTGGTAGGGTAACAACCCATCATCATTCCTTTTTCTTTGCTTGGTTCACTTCTTTGCTTTTCCTTTTGCTAACAAACACCAAACCACACTAGTACCACAGTATTTTTACCCGTACTGCACACTGCACTGCAACTATTACAAAAAAACAGTAAAAACTTTCAACCTTGTGACGCCAACGGCGCACATTGGAGGGAAACACATTGCATTCTCACTCAACCCATCCAGCCATTTATTTCTCTGAGAAAAAAAAATCTTAGCTTAAAATACTCCAAGTAAAAATATTACTCTGGGGCTTCTTACTTTAAAATAGATGTGCATTCATACAAATCATCAAACCCATTTACTATTATCATCCAAGGAGAAATATTTTCAATCTGTCAAGAGAAAACCCAGACAAAGTTATAGAGAGACTCATTTCCAATCCACACCTTTTCCAGTTCCAGCCNCAGACAAAGTTATAGAGAGACTCATTTCCAATCCACACCTTTTCCAGTTCCAGCCATTATGATTATCCCCACCACGTACTTTACTTTTTTTTGTTATTACTCTTGATGATCATGGTGAATGATGCCTGATGGGATATTCTATCATGGTATGCTTTGCTCAAAGCGAAAAATTTTCTTGGCTAAACGAAAATATGCATGCATGTAAGAAACTTATTATTTTCGAAAAAAGATCCCTTTTGGAGAAAACTTTTTATGATTCTTTAATGTAAAATGAGACGCAACGAAAGAGATCCACTTTTTCATAGGTTTTCTTTCTTTTCTCATCTTTCATCTTTGATAACTCATTGAAAGTATTTTCATGTGAACAAAATAGAGAGTGAGAGAAAGATGCGAATTGCGGCTTACATCATTTTTCAAAGTGACGTTTGGGATTTTTCAATCCTTTCGAAAGTAATTTGTTACCGTGAAACATTTGGGGGCTTTGCTAGTGGGAAGATAATGGGAACAAAAGAAACCGCTGCTGAATTTACTTCGACTCAAAGTTTCATTATTGTTATTAAAGTGTGATTAGCGAATCTTTTTTTTCTTTGAATTTTCATTATGAACTTTGTTAGATTATACCCCAACACGAGTTTAAACTTTTTTCGTTAGACGAAAACACATTAAACAAAAATTGACAGTTGCAAATTGTTTGAAGATGAACCATGTAAATTATTAAAAACCCCTTTTGAAAAAATCGTTTTCGTAGGTTTCCATTCAGCTATCTTTTCAAAAACGTGAGCACTGAAATTACTGTCCTAATGCGTTTAATTTCTGAACGAATCTTATGACGGAGAAAAGTTGGCGCTTGAAGAAACAAAGTATTAATTTCATAGAAAGCCTTTTCCTCTCGGCGTTACAAGGAAACCATTAAAAATTATAATTGCTGACGCTTATTTGTATAGACACACATTTTGGAGAATGAATCTCTGGAACGTTATCGGGGATTTAGTGATAGT
>JAAXOA010004318.1:0-10417 GCA_036561885.1 Salina celebensis
ACCTAACACATATTTTCAGAAAAGGGTCACTAAAAGCTTACATTGTCCACAAGTCTCAATAAATGATTTTGGTTAAATATCTGAATCCAGTGAAGTTTAGTTTGATTCCACAATTTTTATGGCTACATGAAATGAAGAAATGACGCTTTAAAATAAAGTTTGGTAAATCAATTGTTGTACCCAGAAACCGTCTAAAGGTATTATCTTTATTCGTGAGCTTTGTAATTATTTTAGTATGACGTGCGAGCCGGAAATACCAGAACTCAAGTTTTGTTTGTGTGGACAATATTTTGATGTAAAGTATAAGAATTACCCGAAATAACCTTATAAATATAGCTTTAACGAATGCCTTCAAGAAATGACGATTCAATATTGTATCATTGTTGTCAGTTAAAAACCGTTAGGCTCAATCAAGCCCAATTAATTGTTAAGATGAGGCATTTAGAGTTTTGAGTTTCAGGCGTTGGAAGTATTGAAGAAATTGATTTTTCTTGAGGAATTGGCGCAAATGGTCATTTATTTACATTTAACCACTCTATCAAGAAGCTTTACAGAGAAGTCATGTCAACTTAAACGTAATAATGTCTTAAATAAAGGAATGAACATTGTCAGCTCGTACTTAACGACATTACGGTGAGCACCCAAATAAATCCTTCAACTTCTAATGAACTCCATTTTCAGTTTTTGCTTCAGTCCCCATTCACAATTTCATTCTAAACTTTCACTTCAGAAGAAAACTTTTACTTTAAGGAATACTACCGCAATGTTGCTAGCTCAAGACATTATCCCTGAGATTCAAAGCTTTTTTGATTTGACATATCATGTCAACACGATGTTATTTCGTAACAGTGTTTCAAAACAACGAAAATCTTTGGGCTCAATTGATCGTGAAGCTTCAAAAGTACCATTATATCGAATTAAAACAGGGCTAGCAATAGCTGTAATTGTGATTTTAATTGTACAATTTCTATATGCAATTAAATACTATCCTCATCTTGCAACTGTTGCAACAAGTTCCTAGCCTTCAATATATCATCTCGCGTATTACGCATATTCCACAAGTTGTGGCCTTCTTTACACGTCGCAGCCAACTGGTCACATTCTTGATCGAAACTAAGACTGGACTTTCGGCATCTTCGCCCATGGGAGGAAATCAACTTGACAGAGTCTTGCAAAGACTTACAAGACACGACTCTTCTTCCGTGAAAACTTGGAGGGTTCATTGTCGTAGAGGCGGCGCTGGCCTTGATTTTTTCGGCCTTGGCTAGTTTTTTTTCGATTCCTGGTTCGCGCAGTTGTCGCATGCGAGCTATAATGGGTTTGGGGCGCGGCATCTGCGGGAATGAGAATCTTCAATGTGAAAGCTGCATTAAAACTAACACGTTTTTTGTAAACAACTGTTATTTTACCTTTCCAGATCAACAAGACGAAAATATAGAGAATCACACTTCGCTAAATGTGTCACAGAGTGTCTTCAACAATTCTATAATATGAAGAAGAAAATTTTAAAGAGGTCATTGCAATTAGTGGCAGTTATGATTCTGTGGCATTATAATTACCGCGTGCCAACCCTAAAATGATAGATTCGTCATATTGAAACGGATTCCCATTCGCTTACGCGTTCGAAAGCTAGTTCAGAAGAAATGAAAAATGTGTTGTACAAGTATTTAGTATATAAGGATTTGAACTATTATTATCAGATCGGCAAGTCTGGAATCAACTGGCCAAGGACCATGAGTCTTTGCGCAATGTGCTGGATGCTATGAATAACTTTTTTTCGCCTGTTGTCTTCGTCTTGTTCACAATCAACATTTACTTCTTCTGTGTATGCTGTTATTGAATACGCTAAATCCTAACTTTGCGAAAGATTCAATTGTTCACTCAATTTACGCCCCATGGGCCTTTATTCATATTATTGCGAGAATATTTATGATTTCTCTGTCCATGGCGAGAGTTACCGAATATGCCCATCAAACCAGGGAGGTTGTGTTTCGCTGTCCTGTTGATGTTTACAATGGACAAGTAAGTTTCAAGAAATCGGCTTGCGCTTTAAAAAACATGCAAAGGTTTAATCAAAATGATTGATTCAATTTAAGGTGGCAAAAGTCGATAAGCGAGTAAATGTGGGTCCAAAGCTAGGATTTTCAGGATTGGGATGCTTCACAGTTTCTAAACCGTTTATGCTGAGCATTTTAAATGTTGTTTTTACTATTGAAATTGTCCTATTCCAAGGATTATCTTCAGGGACTGATTCCGGGTGACCCGGCACGGGGAATGGGAATACTAACTGCACTGTCAGTTACGAATAACCGAGAGGAAGAAAATAAAATCGAATCGTATGTACTTTAATAATCAAAAACAAAAACTTACAAGGGAGGGTATTCAGTGGTAACGCCGATATCGGCTTGAAAAGTATTTTTCCATATAAAACTTGTTAAGTCGAACACGATGGTGTACTTCATTTTCCCTTGTAGGCCCTTTAAGGGCCCCTCTTGGAACTCGCTGATAAGCGGCCGGTTGCTTACATTTGCAGCGCTTAGGCTGAAGCAATGTATTCGATTTGAATGCTGTGTTTCGTAGACATTTGGTACGCTGAAGGGTACCTGCTATTCATTCATAAATGATTTTTACTAGAAGAAGTTCCAGAAAAATTTGATGGTGACACATATAAGCATCCGTTTCCACCGTTTAGTAAGGTTTTCTGTATTTATAACATTGTGTGTATTTTTAGCCTAGACATATACCTGAAGCTAGTTAAACTACTGCTTATGAGACAAATCGAAGAATTTTTGCATGCGAAAAGATGGGAACATCTTAAATCTTAAAACAAATTTGAAAACAATTGGGATTTTTATCATTGCTTGAAAAGGTATGCTACAGTTGTATTAGCAAAACTATAAAACATTGGACTATGAGTAACAAAGACCATATAACCAGTATTCAGGGATTTTAGGAAACTCTCAAGGGTCCACAAAGGCAGACGCAAACCAAGTGATGATGAAGCTTGCTTGCTTCATAAGCACTTCAAATTTTCGCCATCAGCATTTAATCAAGGCGTTTCGCTAGGGATCCTTGAGGGGCCCACTAGGGAAAACGAAGTATACTATCGTGTTCAGCTCATCAAGTTGCATATAGAAAAATACTTTACAAGCCGATATCGGCGTTACCACTGAATACCCTCACTTGTTTAGTTGGTATGGTTGTAGTTGGAGCCAAGATTTTCCAATAAATGTAAGCTTAGATGGATGAATGAATAGGATAGGGCGCATGAAATTTTAAAGAAAATTCGTATTAGATCATTTAAATTACCAATTTTAATGCTTGTCTGTTAGTACAACATTATGTTCAATACCTTTTTCATTTTTGAAACACAAATTCGCGAATAAATCCAAGTCGACGTCTCAAAGGCATAGTTGGTTACATAGTTAGATTGAATTTTCTTGGGTCGAGCCGACAGACTGACAGAGGAACAGCACAATCCTAATGATCCAGCGTCCCTTTAATTATTCAGAGCCCATCCCCATACTGACTTCATTTTACAATACTTATTTCCCTACACTGGTTTCAAATAACAATGGTTAGGAGGATGTCCTCATTTTCAATCAAAGCTGCATCCTCCAATTTTTGACAAGGATTGAGAACATCACCAATGTAGTCCTAAGGGGGAACATATCGTTGTTTTTTCAGACGATCATAACCTTACTAACTTACGATTAGTTTGTATTGGGTAAGTTTGTGAATACAATGAGTTAAAGCGCTCATTTTACTGTGAACATAGCATTAGTGGCAACAGTTTCCAGAAACTAGAAAGGGGTTTTCAATTTTCTATCAGACTAAATAGTTTGGAAATTCAACAAGAACACCGTTTCGTATTTTCAAGATGTTGGCTACACAGTAATAGTTTATAACTGTTAGGCGTAGACTTTTAACGCCCTTGTTGTACGTAGAGTGAAACTTACAAGTAATATACCGACTGTAAAAATATATAAATGTTGCGGAATCAACATAGTATTTGTCACATGTTTCGGGGTAGAGAATAAATTTTGTTCGTAATGTTCGAAGCATTTTTACTATGTTAAATTGACGAATTATCCCAAAAATTATCGTTAAAAGGGGAATTCCCAATGGGTGGTATAATGAGTAATAATTACTTGACTGAACTCGGTCGACATAACATGTTTGCAAAAGAGCACAAACCAGTAATAGTTAGATTACTGTTCTGAATTCTGCCGACCACATTCGACTGAAATCCGCCCGTTTGTTTTTTTAGAAAATCAAAGATGGACAGACAATCGAAGGGACAAACACGGGCATTCCCATAAAACACTTCATTGCATCTAGTTGTAAATAAGCTTTACAAAACGAAAATAATTAATAACTGACTATACTTTGTTCTCCTCAATTCTCACTAACGAACAAGAACATAAGATGAAAAATACTTATGTTGCCTGCAAAACATTTTAAAGAAACACTCAGAACTTGAAAATATAACATGTCTTGGCTGCTACCGCACATATAACCGCACATGTATGCAAATTGTACTCAAGAAACCATTCTGCTCTCACTTGGGAATTAATTCTTGGCTTACTCAACTTCCCTGGTCGATTTCCAGGAATCGTTCCGAAACGTCCCTGCAAAGGATCTCGATTTGAACAGGTTGGCGTTTTATTTGCTCATGCTGGATACGTCACATCATTAATATTGCCAGTGGCGTTTCTCTACTAAATTCAACGACCAGACTCCTGTGACCCATCTATAACTGGAAGCCCCCTCCTGTTTGAATGCATCACTGGAAGCCCACCAAGTTCATATTGGATATACACACTAGCATCAACTTGGAAACTACTCGTCTTGCTACTAAATCATTGGACGTGGACTGTTGGAGTGCATTTAATTGCATTTGTTTTTCTGGGAATTGGGATTCTGTGCACTCTCACTTTGACAGGATTCCTACGAGCGTAATATTTCTAAAGTACATTCCTTCTCATGTATGACATAAGCTTTTAATCAGTTCCAATTTCCTGTTTAGATATCTGGGCTACTTCGCGAACAATAAACGGAACCAATTCACGGTTATTCATGCCATTCGAACCCTCCAGCTGCTTGCAGTCTTCCAAAATGAGGTTCAAAAAGAACTCCTAACTGGAATCTGGATTACTGCGGTGATTTTCATTCAGGCAACCTCATTTGCTGCCTTTGTCAGATTTGGAACCTCTGGCGGAGCGTTACTTGCAGCATTCCTAATTTTCTTAGGAACAAATACTATTCTGGCTCAGGTTGTAATGCTAGGAATGATGGCTGAACTATTCTTGACATCAAAGGAGACATTGGCGCATTGCAATGAAAGCTTGATTCAAATTAGTGCAAAATCAAGAACTGGATTGGATGTGAAATGCAAGCGAAGGTTTTTGCGGGGTTGGAAGCACATAAAAATCCAATTCGGATTAATCAACTATGTCGATGAGCGCACACCACTTTGAATTGTGTGGACTTTGCTAACGAGCTTAAACTTCAAATCATTTTGATCGCAAAATAACGAGCATTATAACCTCTAGAACTTATTTGTATGTTTTTGGAAGTGCATTTAATTTTAAATTTTTGCGAATGCGTTTTAACCTCAAAATCTTCACACATTGTACCTATGATGGTTGAGCTGACTGCTGATGGTTCCGGTAGGGGGTTTCAAAAATCTAGTCGGTGCGTTCACATACTCTAACTTTGTTAACATTTATTAGCATTTTTGACAACATACTATGACGTAAAACACACCTGGGCATAGCTGATCGTTATTTTTTAAACGTAGAACTTCAAGAAAGTCACGTCGGTTTCCATTCACATCGTTGGGATTTCTTAGATGTCCAGCCTAATCAATCAAGAACTGTTAGAAAACTCTATGAAGGTTACGAGCACTAGAGCGTAGCGTAGAGTAGCCGTCAGTGCTTTCAAAGAGTCTCTGGTTTTGGCTAGGTTAGCTTGTCAACACATTTCTAGGACGTCGTTGTCTCTGCAGTAACCAGGATTCAGGGTTTTAAGTTTCGTCACTGAAATTTTCCTTGTATTTTGTAGTTTGTTTTGTTGATGCTAGTTGGTCGAGACTCTTGTGCCATGAAATTCGATACTTCTGTTCTACTTAAACACTCTCTTTTAAGAACTCTTTGTGTAGAGATTTTTGGACATGCTTGATTCTTTAGGTACGACGCAGGATGCTTTCTCGGTAGAAATAAGAAGCCGAGTAGATTTATGAACAACATCACGTCTAAGGCGGTGCCCTATTGACAGCGCTACATCCCGCAAAAGTAATCTCTGCGGCGCCTTCAGGAAGTCCTCTGCAGTTGCCACATGGAGTAACTCGGTTGTTCTCGCAACAAGAGGTCAAGTCTCCATCTTCCTTACTGTTTGGTAAAACCTTATTCTGGAACGCAGCATTGTTGTGAGTGCGTTCTGGAGAGATCTGTTTTTGCTTGATGGCGTCATAAATGTTTAAATGTTTCGGATTAGCAACACCTGATTTCGCATCGCCTCCAATTCCAATAATAATAATATGTATATGATAAAACGACTCGTCGCCAAAACTCACCTGTTCGAATTGTTAACTTTGTCAAAACGAATTTGAGATTTGTTTCTTGCAAAGCGTTCTGTAGTTCTCCACAACTAAAAATACGATTTATGTTAGAAGCCTGTCAAGGGCGAAACCTGGAGAATGCAATATCGAGTCAAAAATGGCTAACTCTCTAACTAATATTAACAATTCTGTTGCTGGAGTTGCCCCTAGCTTGGCGAAGAAAGACAACGCCGCTCTAGCTGCAACCCCGGGAAAATCAAACAGTGCGAATGCGACGAAGGAGAAGTAGAAAGCAACAACATTCAGAAGAGAACATTGATTCAGTGTGTAGAGTAGAGATAGAGCGATCAAGCGAGTTGAACTTTTACTGTTAATTTTAAAGTTTACGATTTTTGATTGTTTTTAATCATTTTTGTACAGTTATTGTACTGGTGCCGAAACGGTGAAATAAACAGTGATTACTTTAATTGGAAAAAGATTAGCCCTTTTTATTCCTAGTAGTTAGAGTAAGGCCTTCAGCCAGTTTCATTGTTATTTCTTGGGCAGTTATTGCCTCTTACCCCTTACCATACAAAACCGAACCAGTTGGAAAGCCTGTTTCGCCAAGACCTCATCCAAATTCGAATAGGTTAATTTTATCTTATTTTATTGGAATTTTTGCAGTTTGCATATGCGAAATCAGGTTTGAGCCCTCCCAACGCACGCAGGATTATATGAGAATCCTGGATATTGATTTTTTAACTGCGACCCTCAAGGGCAGCATTCGGGAATTAAACCTATCACATGTTAATAAGCATTATCAAAAGCATATGTGTGACAATTTTTAACCCGATCGGCGGGTAGTTACCTGCGGTATAACCTCGTGAGAGTAGTGATATGGCATTGTACAGATTCCCGTGGACAGTTCTCCATATTCCATGTATATTTGACAGTGTTGCCGGGGTTATTGGATCGGAAATGATTCCTGCCGGAAATCTCCACGGACAAACGATGCACACAAGGCTAACATCGAACCATGAACTAGATAAGTCTCTTCTGATCACAAGCCGATAATCCATAAATGTGCGATAAAATTCTTGGTGGGAAAACCACCAAAGGTATCTACTTTGAGACTCGCTCATATCCCAGATAATCACGAAGTCGGGGTTCTCCTTCCTTAAGTCAACGTCAACAAAATGGTGGCGAACTATGGTTTGAAAGTCACTGTCCTCCCGAGCAATATATAAATGACGATAGCAAAGAGTAAATACTGTTCAAATACAACGTTTAGGCCTTCGTTTGAAGAATACAGCATGGATTTGTGATAGACATGGTAGTTGTTTCCAATGAATGTTTTCCAAGACTTTTGTTTCCAAGAAACTCAGTCAACTACACAGCGTCACAAGAAAACAAATAACCTTGTATCAAAATAACAAGCGTTCAAACTGTTCGTTTACTGATCTGAACCTTTTTTTACCAAGCATTAAACTTGTGTTAGTTTCACTAATACACAGAAACTAACGTTAAAGTGTCGGGATTTCTGATACGTATGTGCATCTAGATACCAAGATATAGCGAAAAGGGTATTTAATTTCATGTACATGCACATGACGGAGAATCGAGTACTCGTTACCTCTCTTTGGAGGACGAAAATACTAAACTATTCATATTATCATTATATGCAAAAAAAAATCAATTCTAAATATGTGACAGTATGAGCGCAACCGAGGCTTGTAAGAGAGCATTCTATTTTCCAAATACGACGACGTGGACAGTGGTAGCCAGATCGGTGGGTAGTTGGGCATGGCATAACCTCGTAAGTTGTCGAAACGTTCAGAGTTCTATTTTTATAACTAATCAATTTTAACGCGGTACATCCTAAACCACTTACTACTAAACATAGCGGCAGGTTACAAATTATGAAAGAGTTTACTCCTCTAATTGTCAGTATCAGTTTTTAAACAATCATAACGGTTTTAAAACACAGAAATTCAAAATTGTACACAAAAGGATAGCAAAAGTCAACTGACAAAAGACAAATGAGCAGCGAGTTTAGCACCTTTTTCGGTCAGGCCTAAGTGTCATCTTCAAAAGGCAGATGTGAAATCAATCCAAGCGTCAAAGAAGGCTCGATCCCGGGTGTACAGATGCTGCTCAAGGTAGTTGTCCAACATCTCCCCTGTCATCCCCCTATCCTGCCTATGTCAGGAAAATTCCTGTTTATGTTGACCTTACGGGGGATGGCAGGGGAGAAGTTGGACAAATACCTTGGGCAGCATGTGTACTCATGCAAAATGGCACGGTTTCCAACAGCTTAGTGGATTTCCTATAAAATAAGTTAATGCAGAAAACAATTTAACTTCCATACTCTTCTTGCTTGTAGTTGTGTTTCAAAATACTACACTTACTTCGATATTATACAACCTATAATCTGAGCGAGATCCATGTTAGTCTCTAGTTTCCCGGATTTGGAACCCGTCAAATGCAGTTTTAAATTCCGGTTCCTCCAGCATGCGCTCCTTCACTATTTAATAGCATGCGTTGTTGTTTTGGGTCATGCAAAACAATATGATAAAAAACAGGTAATATTTTGCATTTTAGTACCTGAATTATATATGGAAATAGTACTAAGTGATGCTTTACTTTGCGTTATAACTTATGAGCGACACCTTTTATCATAGTTATTCGTCATTTTCAGTTGCATTCTCAAGTAACTCGTAAAAATTATTTATTTATATAACAATATATAAAATGAACAAATTGTGTTTCTAGTACAGAAAAAAAATGAAAAACTCAATTAGTGTTAAATAATCATCATCCTCCTGTCATTGAAGTGTTTGTGTTGCGGGTCCATAATTTCATGAGGGTTCGTCCACATTGGCAGTTTCGTCAAGTGTTCTTGTCAGCATTGGAAAAGCCGACCGCTGCAGGGTTACGGTTTTGGCAAATCTTTCAAACGGCCATATTGCCGACATTTAAGATGGCTTCTCAAAACTGCGATGAGATGAGTGGTAAAACTCCCACATATCGCGATGAACCCCCTGCAGTTTGCCTAGAATTTCATGGACTACCAGGATTGTATGGGCCCACTTGAGTCTTGCAACGTACCTAGGACAAAATAAAAAATTTTATTACATGTGTGTGCGTGGCAAAGATTTTAATGAAATTATTGAACTGAAAAAAACAGAACATAATTTTAACTTACTCTCGATCCTGTCCCCCAAGCTCGGAGCTGTAAGTTGTGTTCCCCAGTCCATCACCCCGTTACGAAAGATCATAACGATTGGAGCACGGAGGTCTGTGGTGCAGAAAATCAGCCCATTTTCCGGGTAATACGACTGGAGCGAGATGTTTGCTGGGATGTAGTTTGGACGACTAGCCATGTTGAGTGTAATGACTTTACATTAAATCTTACTAGTTATGTATGAAAATCTATTGAAGATAAGTTATGTTCCAAAGTTCGAAGGCATTTTTTGAAATACAGCTTAAATCTAGAAATCATTTTATCTCTCTCGAATAAGATCAACATTCGTTTCAAATCCGTAGACGCAATCTCAAAGTGTGCAGTAGATTGAAATTATGAGTCACTTACGAAGATATGTCAAAATGTCAATCAAGGTTCCTTAAGCTTGGTATACTTATGGCTAAAGTTTAATTAGTCGGAACGCGTGTAGTTATTTTAGTATTTTTAGTGATCTTGTGCCGTTGTTTAATTGAATGTTTGATGGCTAAGAAATGTTTATGAAATGCTTGGGCTTTAATGTTTATTAAGAAACTTTTGTTTCTTATTAGGTTTACTAAACACATTTTTTCACATTCTTGTACATGCATCTCCTCCTACACCATACAACCTTTTGACCTGAAATTTTCAGTACG
>JAAXOA010004319.1:0-10416 GCA_036561885.1 Salina celebensis
GTACATTTTATTGTACCACATTACCTAATGAGGGTTATTTGAATACATTGCATCGCGAATGACAAATGTCCCGCGAGAGACTCTTCTCATGGTCGCCTTTTTGGCGTTTAGTTTTTTATTATTTCAAGTCAGAATGTTCAAATGAATGAGTCAAGGTAGAAATTGAATTTAAGATGGCGTCACCAAAACTTTTTATTATTTTTTATTTCCTATGTGGATTCTGCTTTCAAGATGAGACACGTTATTAAGAAAACTAGTTTACGATAAACCTCAAACATTCACTTCATTTTTAGCCGCTTTAGGGTCGTTATAGGATTGAAATGCTACCAGATTGAAATATCATAACTGTCATTCAGGTTGTTTTCTTTTTTCATGGAAACATCACACGGTGCATGGAATTCCACGGATGCGTGAGTTGTTCCCCGTTTTTTCCCCGAGGCTTGTTATTGTTGTGTCGGTGAAAAGAATACGTGCTTTTTCTTACAAGTTCACAGTAAAGTCTCTTGTGAATTTCCATGAAATCTACACCTTGAGAGTACGTACTTTTGTGGGAAAGCTTCCTGTCTCGCTCACAAACTGCATCATGTTAGTTTCATTCATCTCAAGAAGGCGAGGGGACACGCAGCCTTGTTATTGAAAGGAAGCAAACTTGAATGACTCGGTGGACATGTCTTTGCAACTTGATTTTCTAGTTTTATTTTGAGTGGCTGTCATTCATCATACCTGTCACTTTTTTCTCTTTTTTGTATGGAATTCTCACCCACAACAGGTGTTGGTATAATCCTCTTCCTAGTTGATTTATCACTTGGCACGCATCACGACAACATTATTTTTTATCCCCGTGTAATAATAATAATAATCAACCTCAAAATTATAACTAATCATGTTTTTTCTCTCTGTCTTACAGGTTTTCTCCGAGAAATCCCCGGTTATCCCCGTTACGCCATGGTTGGAAACGCAGAAGCTGGCGTTCACAACTTGAAAATCAACAACGTTACACTTCAGGATATTGCAAGAATACCAATGTCAAGTCCTGCCAAAGGGATCGATCAAGGCAATTAGGGCGGATGCTCGGTTGGATGTGCTTGGTAAGTAAACCATATCATGTTTTCCCTCCATAGATAACTCTCTGTATACATGTATACATGATGCATCATTAGCAAATGTATACGGTTCATATCATACTCGGGAAAGAGCCTAATTTGAAAAACTGCTTGGTATCGCTTTTCCACTGACACTTTTCTCTTGTTTCAAGTGGCAGCATCATCATCTCAAAAGCTCCCAGCTCAGCAAAATCTTGAACATTTTAATTTAAATTGAGATATGGCTATAGAGAAACATGAGTATAGTTTATACAAGTGTACCATAATGATTCTGGTTCTCTCATTTACACATTTTTCCGCTGATACTCATGTTTGTCAGATGATCTAGTCATTTTCATCCGAGTCCTCCAACTTTTCTAACTTATTGCATATGTCAGTCAGCTTGGTTATGAATGCTCTTCACCAGTAATTGTTTGTCTTTTTTTCTGTACAAGGAGGAAAGCATCTTGTGATTTTCTTACAATCTTTTTCTTGAGCTACATAATATTTTGTCTTCATTAATTAGATTAAAAGTGCTATCACACTTCCAACATATCATACTTAATACAAGGGGAAAACTCTCAGACGAAGAATAGTGATAGCGTCAGCTTGCCTTAAACACTTTTCTTACAAAAACTTGAATAGAAAAACGAAGACGCAGAAAAGTTTTGCATGTATGCAGCAGCATTGAACAATACGTCATCTTCTAAAAAATGTTTTAGACTTCATTCGGATCTTACAAGAAAATAAAGAGTCTTTTTTCTATTTTTTTTATGCTTTGCATGCAGCTTTAGTTGTAAAAAATTCATCACTTTTGGGTTCGCTTTCATTGTGAGAAAAGTTAGTTAGTAAAATATGTATAACGTTTGGGTGATATAACCACAACCAAAAACTGCTCAGAGGACGACACACTCATTCTAGACAATGTAAAAACGACTTTGTATGTTTTCCAACTTTTTCTATTCTTCATGGATCATATGACCAAAATGATCATGATCATCATCATTGCTCCTCTGATGATATTCATTTGCTTTCTATGGCCCGTTCTTTCTTTGGGTTGCATGCATTAGGGAGATGCTGACTCAAATAAGCAGGGTGGAAAGAAAGATTTCTNATCATCATTGCTCCTCTGATGATATTCATTTGCTTTCTATGGCCCGTTCTTTCTTTGGGTTGCATGCATTAGGGAGATGCTGACTCAAATAAGCAGGGTGGAAAGAAAGATTTCTTCCAATTTCTCCCTTAAGGTTTTAGATGACAGATTTGTGAGCTCGTTAAAGTTACAACTTTTGTTTACGCTTCACTGTTTATTTATCTCACTGCATATTATACATTCGCTGCAATCTTCTTTTATACTGCATTTTTAGGTAGATATAACAATTGTTTACAAGCCCCCTGTAAAAGTAGAAAAAGGACAAGTTTTCACTATGATTTTGTTCTATTTCTCATTCATAAATACATTATCCTCATTTTGTTTGAAATACAAGACGAGAGAAAACAAGCTTTGTATTTTGTCAATTTGGAAACCCGGAAGTTTGCACGACTCTAAGCTCTATATTTTCGCTCAGCAAAATTTCATGTTTGCGTAAACTATAGTAAAGTATAAATTATTGAAAAAAGCCGGAAATGAAGTCTATTTCTCTCTGGAAGAAAAAAGAGGATTACATCACAAACTAAGCAGTTCAATGGTTCATACTTCCACAAACGGAAAGAAATTAAAGAAAAATTATTTTTTACTGCCAACCTAAATCTTGTTGGCCAGCGAAATTGAAAAGAAAGTGCAAACTAAACCTCTCTATGGTTTTGGTGCTATTTTCTTACCTGGTAACCTTTTCATAAATTATGTTAGTAAAACAGATATTGTAACTAATGTACTTTCACTTATGGTTAGTTTGATAGTAGTAAATAATATTAGAAATGTAGTAACACACTACCGACTTTTTTCTAGTGCTATTCCCATTAAAACGAACGTGCTTTATCATTTTCCATTGAATCCAGTACATTCGTTACCAACTCACGTCCAGTTTCCTTTGGTGAACTTTCCCAGTGGTATCCATTTTAAAAAATCCCCATCAGATTTGTATCCTCTGGAAAAGCCAACTATTCATTCAATTTTTTTGTTTGTATACCAAATCTTTGTACATTTTTTTTCTTGACTCCACATATTGGCTATCCATCCGTGCTGGCGGCACGCTTTTTTCTATGTGTACTCTCGGAATTGTGCAGTGCACTGCCAAAAAACAAAATTGGTATTATTTACCTTGTGTAAGCTGAACTGAAAAGAAACAGGAGCATTGCTTTCCATCTCATTTCCTATTCCATTTCATCTCAAAGGCCATATTTTTATGCCATCTATAACCATCGGCTTTCCCTGGAAAACGCACGCGTTTCAATTTTATGAAATAAAGAAAAGAACATGAAATCGAGCAGGGAAAGAGAAACGTGAATATATAAAAATTACGGCGACTCTTTCAAACACATTTTTCTTTGACTGTGAAATCTTTCTCTTTGTGATATCAAAAAGGAAACAACGAGCTGGACAGAAAATCTCGAGATTTTCTCTTTGGTTGTAAGTGTGTCTATGTTGCTTTACTTGTTTTTTTTCTCATGGACAGTTTCGCAAAATCATGAAAATCCGTGGCTCCGTTTTTTATTTTCTCAAAAATTGTATGACCTCCGGTGCTCTGAATACAAAGGACAAGTTTACTCTAGAAAAAAGAAACCAGCTATTCTCTATGGCGAAGAAAACCAAACAGGCAGCAGGGAAAAGGACATTTCATTTGAATAATAATAGTAATAATAAAAACTGCGGAAAGTTCAAACGCTTGAACCAAAAAATTCAGAAGGATGGTTAACGTACTTTCATTGTTAAGTAGCTTGTTAGGTTACAGTCACCTAGTTACAATTACAATTATGCTTAACGTGGCTGTAGTTAATTAAAAGAGAAAGCATTTCCTTGGATTGAAGTTGTGTAAGAATTAAGCAGAACAATGCACTCTGCCAAACCTGATTTTACAATTTAGCTCTTATTGCTTTACATCTGCTACTAATTATTATATTGAACCTCAAATTCATTTGCGATTCGACGAAACACCACAACCATCTCTGAGTAGCGCTGACAACCTCTTTTGTAAGAATCGATCGGCAATAATCGTTGTAGCATTGACGCGTGTATCACTTTAAATGAAGACCAATGCATATGTGTTTGACGCATGAAGGATCAGGAAGATAAAGTACACCTATTATTTGTCTTTTGCACGTAGTAACTTTCCTCGAGCAAACCATTTTTACTCTGAATCATCGCAATTTTCGTAAAGTAAAACGGCCCATTATGTAGCTCAAAAAGTCATTTTTGATGTGGCCTTCGTCGTTACGAAAAATATCTTTTTACGTTATTTCTTCTCATGGACCCAAAAATGATTCGGCATAGGCAAAGTAAGATGAGTAGCCTTTTATTCTTGAGTATGTATCTTTTCATAAGAGTTCAATAAGCTTCCAAGTATGAAATGTAAATGTGCTTCTCTCTTCGAGTAGAAGCATCACTGGCAATTCTTTTTCTAAAAAAAAATACTAAAAATAGAAGCATTACTTGTTAAACTGAGTTTTTACTCAACGTCGAGAATTTTAAGCGTTCCGCTCTTACCACCTAAGTTGATAGAAAACCTATTTGATTTTACTGTCGTGTTGTACTCCAACCACATACTTTCTCCTGAGCACTTTCTCTGTACGAATACACACTGAAGTGGGGGTACAACTTTTGCAAGAATTATTCGATTTTGTAGAGTGGTACTGAAGCCGTAAAAAAGACGATCATGAGGAAAAGCTCGCTCGGGTTTTCTCTTGTAGAAAGGAGAAAATGCCGAGTTGTACTGCCAAACTACTTACGCAAGTGTTTTTCTCGCACTTTTACTGGGAAACAAGTACACAAGAGAAAATGTTGCTCATCCTCTCGTTTTCCTTTTTAAGTGGCTCTCTTTCTTCACTTGAACAGACACACACATTCCACTTACCCGTGCTTTCCCTTGGCTAGTTTTCTAGAACTGGGGATAATGGTGATACTCATGGAAGCGAGTGTCCAAGGGAAACGAGCTAATGAAGTTTCCTTGGAAGAAAACCGCTCTAACAAGAGATGAGGAAGAGATGACGTTTGTGGGAAAACAGGATTTGACATCTGTATTCATTGAACGAACTCGGTCCTACACGCTAATACAGAAAATAAATGTTGTAGGCGAAGTGGTAGAGAAATGAACAACTTTCTTTCGGGTGGTCACTTCAAACCGGGCTTGTTCAGGAATCGCATTCAGTTCATGCACTCCTTCCTTTTTCACCGATTGTGTTTTTGATTCAACGACCACAAGAAAAGGGAGATTAAACAAACTGCTTGTAATCGAGTTGCAAAAGAAAAAATGATGGGAGGACTGCTGGACTACGGCGGACAAGGATAGATTATTTCGAAGCTTTCATGGTACGAAAAACTAAATTAGTTGGGATGAAAGATGAAATAAGATGGACATTTTGTGGTCATGCACTACAAACAATTCACTTTTGTAATTGAGTTCTGCAACTCGCTAGTGCCAGCTTTTCTAAAGAGCAATCAATTTTTTTAGAAATCTCTTTTTCTCTTCTGCAAGTTGCTCAGACCATTATAGACTGTATTTTATATACTTTCGTAAAACCGAGTCGGGAAGAGATTACGAAATCTTATATAGAATCGAAGGAGTAAAACCCTTTTTAGAAAGCCTGTAATCAAATAATATGTTACTTTGGAAGAGACAATGAAAAAATGCTCTGTATGTTTTCACTCGGTTTGGAGTATAAAGGCTTAGCTTTATTGCGTAACGTTTTATTAAATAACGAATTCTGATTGTTCCTCCTGTCATGCCAATCCCCCTTTAGTGATGAATTTTGGTCATGGCTCATTTGCTAAAGCCATATTATAGCTTAAACAGTAGAGTTGCCTTTTTGGTGAACTTTTAGGCAATACTTCCTCTCGGAAGTCACGTCGATTGACCATTATCTAGACAAGAAAACGATATGCGCTTGCTCTATCTCCTCCTTAGACTTTTCCCCTGTACCAGGATATTCACAAACCGTGAAGTACTCATGTAACCACTACTGTTTCCATTTTAAAGTGACTCTGTACAAGCAAATGCACCTAATACGGACTTTTTTGTGTAAAATTTTCCTGACCCAAAAATAGCAATCGAAAAGACTAATGGTCGTTTGCAGTGTAATGTATAGTGCCTGTTATCATCGGGTTCTGTATGTGGTGACATTGCCGTAGTCATCATACTAGGAACCAATTCTCTTGGGTCATTCAAATCACTTTCCCCGTCTGCTCCCGTTTCTTGTCCGCTAGGTGATGCTGACAGTGGTGACCCCAATAACTATAGAGATAGAGAGAGGAATCCTCATTCATATATGTACATAAGGCTTGTTTACTGTCAGAGCACCTCGTTAGTCTACTCATTGCACAAGGATTTCATTGCTTTGGCTCTTGTGAGCTTCATGTTAATCCTTTCCCATCATATTTCCATACTTTGCTTTCTCTCTTTTTTTAGGTAAGCAAGCAAACTTTCTCTTGAAACTTGAGACTGCCAAACCTTTCCTAACAACGTAGTTTTTTTTCCTGTGAACTTGTTTTCTGTATAAATTATACTAATAACCATTTTCGCCACTATTTGTCAATGACAGAAACTCAAGAAAACCATTCTAGTCTCCAAAAAGTGTCATCTTTCTTTGCCAATATCAATTTCCGCTTGCCAATAAACACGGCTCATGTTTTCACATTCCACAAGAAAATGTGACTGAGTTTGGGCCGTCATTAAATACGTAGCACAAACACCATACAAAAATATAGTATTTTGATATTGTAACCATTAGACAGCTAGATCCAATGGTTCCATGGCAATTTTATTACGTATTTCTCCATAACTGGATATTTTGTAGCGTCCAATAAAAATATTATCAGTCTAATTACGTCTCTCATGCGATACAATTTTCTTCCGGAGTTAAACACATTTTGAGGTTATTTGCCATTTCCTATTTTCCTTCAATTTATCCTCCAATCATGTCAGTATTATTGGTACATTAATCTACTATGGTCACGGGTACTAGTAAAATCGTCCTGATAAACTCTATATTACCTTCTTTTTTATTAAATCTGTTCTGATTTCTGACAGCTACACACTGCACTGCCAGTTCCACCGTCTAAGGAGTCCTTTTTAGTCGACATTTCACTTTTAATATTTGTTATTTTTGTACCAAATGCACTGTCTGTGCCACCAGATCTTGTATGCTTTCTCCTTTTTTTGTCATCTCATTGTCATCTCATAAACTCTTTTATTTGTCTCATCGTCCTGATAATATTATCTACGACTATGAAAGCTCAGTTTTTATATCAAACTGGTTCCTTCGGTGTGCCCTTGGATGTCGTTTCTTTCTCTTTTCATGACTACTTGGTAGACCGCTTTAGATTAACCTAGTCGGTCATGAAGTCCGAGGCTAGTGCATCATAAGGAAAACCCTTAGATTCCAGGACTACGTGGATATATCATTTTACTCTTAGTTGCCAGCACATAACTTTCTCGAAGAAAACGTGCTATAAAAACCTCTCGGGAGACTTCCAGTCTTTTCTTAATAATGGCTACAATAAGAACACATTTGACAATTCTCATGAAATATCGTTTCTAATATTTTCATTATACATTTTTCCCTCTTTTTATCATGATGCGCATCTGAAACTACTACTTTGTATGCTGGGCTTGATTTAAGATGGATAAATATAGTAAGAACTGAGATGACCTTTTTTTTCTCATTCCAAGATGCAGATTCCTTTTTTTTCTGGTGGGTGGTCCCATCATTGTCGTTTACGTAACGGTCTAGAATCTTATTCTCTTTCTATGACTGCGCGCTCGACAGTTATGAAAAAAGGACCAGTGGAGTCATTCACAGAGGCAAATAGACAGTTAAAGTTCTTCTTCTCTGATAATATTTTTTTACGTCTTTTTCATCTGTGCCAGTTTCACACTGACAATGAGCTGTTTGATGATGTAACACGTTTTCTTTTCTCAACTCAAATAACTCATTTTATATTTAATTCTTTTTTGAAAGAGAAAAAGGGAGAGAAAAGAAATCGTTTTGTCATCGTGTTTCTCCTTTGAGCCGAGTAGTCTTGGCACGAAAAATGAGCATTGATTTTTCTATTAAATGCCATGGAATTTATTCCACAACCGTTTTTGATTACTTATTTCTTGCGAAAGAGAAAGTGCACCCCTGAGAAATGCATCATCATCATTATTATTGATGATGAGAGTGGGTGTAGAGAGTTGAAAAAACCGTTAAAAGTGATCTTTTCATCGATAATGATGGTAATGCCGAGCACAGTACTGTATTTTCCCCCAGTATACTTTCACCAAGTACGTGTGTGAGCAACCACGCCGAAACTATGCCTTTGTTCTCTTTAAATATAAAATTGATGAAGACGATGATAGATATTCTCATGTCGGCTCCCACATTTCAAAAGGCGGGGAGGCAACCACACCTCCACATCTTTTCAGATATATTATCATGGAAGATATACTGCATTCCATGCCATCGTCTAGAGGAAAAAAATATGAATTTGTTGACCTTTTTAGAAACATTGGAACAGAAGGGTCGCACCCGAATGTCTGTTTGTTTCCATAGAATTGTTGAGTATTGTTCAATTGTGTTATTCCATACGCTTTTATTGTAAAAATCACTCTAAATAACATAAGCTGATACAAAAGATCACTCCAGGAGGTAAATATGCTCTTGGAAGGTCTCATAGTCTCTGTCTTTTTATCAACTAGTCGTAATGGGTTCAAAGTGCTCTTTTGAAACCCAACCAAGTTGAATAAGTTTTTCCCTTCACTTGAATTCAATAAAAAAATTTAATACATGTACAATTTTCTTAAAAACCATTTTTCCTTGTGCATAAAACTTGCGAGCATCACAAGTCAACATTTTTTTCAATATACATTTTTTTGCTTAAACTTTTCCCATTAACATTCTATTGTATGAACATTCATCATTATCATGATTGTGTTGTTGTAAGTATTTCAAAGAAAATAGAAAGTTAAGTAAACAGGGATAGATTTTTTTTTGTTGAAAAAAAAGTTTGCGTAATTTATGCCAACAATTTTGTAAAATCAACAACTTTCCCCCCAGATAATTGCTATATTATCATACTTTCACAAGTATGCACACACATGCTAGCGTTATTATCTTGCCTGCTTGTTGGATTAAACTGATGTTTTAGACAAGCAACTTTCCCCCCAGATAATTGCTATATTATCATACTTTCACAAGTATGCACACACATGCTAGCGTTATTATCTTGCCTGCTTGTTGGATTAAACTGATGTTTAAGCAATTTTATTATCTACACATACAGACAAAAGGCTCTATGCTGAAATATAATTTGTGCCTATTTTATTTTACTTTTCGCAGTAGTACATTATGCATTCCGAATAGGTCTTCGTTTTTTGCACACAGCTTGAATTGATGATCTGGTTTGTTTGTCGTTCGCCAACAAAATGAAAGAGTTTGGTTGATAATGAAAGCTAATGAATAATGGAACTGTGTACAGAGTAATTTTCACAGGCACTTTCTCCCATTTTACTCAACAAGAAGCAACCATTTTTATGTAAATAGAGTTAAACCACCTACATTGACATACAACATTTTTAGTTTGTTTAAGGAGTAAAAGTTGCATATGAAGCGTTTCCAGAGTTTTATGTAAAAATCGAACATTCCAGGAAGATGTTTTTTACTAAAACTTTTTGCCTAGTTTAAATTTTGATAATTGGAACAAGCTGGCAAAACAGATAAATTTGTTTGTTCTGTTGATTCTGTCTGCCTCACACAAGTTACGACATATGATATGTATAGCAAGGTCTGCCCGTTACCATCAATCCGCATCTTAATTAGTTGTTACTGTGGAGTAAATTGTATTGCAAATAGTGCTATTCACGGAACTACACGTGTGTGCATGTATCACATCGGTTTCTGCAACAGACCTTATGGCTCTTTTAAGGGCAGCCGTACAAGCTTTAATTGTATTTCTTCGGAATTTGCATGGAAACGCGAGTAAATTAATTTTTGTTACACAAACACACACATAAATGTATTTTCATTCTGGCAGTTTCCAATGAAACAGTTTCCCTACTATACTCTGTGTCAGCAGCAAAGGTCACTAATATCAGGAATAGATCTAAAAGTTGATTTAGTTTTTCGCATAACAGAATTTACATAAGCGGGTTACATCGAAACTTTTTAATAGGGATGTTGTTGCGTTCGCTATGATAAATAT
>JAAXOA010004320.1:0-10416 GCA_036561885.1 Salina celebensis
TGTAGTTGTAGTAATTTTTAAAAAACCAACGATATTTGTCACAAAACGTCTGGTTTTTAACGTAGTGAACCTGGTTATCACGGGAATGGTTAGCAGTCGCTGCTTCCGGGTTATCTGTAGCTTCTTGGGATCCTGGAACAATAAGCTCTTGTATGTCCGAATCAGTTTGGTCTTTACTTCCATTTCCGTCTTCATGCATGGTAACCGTCACTGGATCTGATTCACTGGTTGAACTAGTGTCACTAATTCGATTTTCTCCTGCTGCACTAGTAGTAGAACTAGAGGCAATGGAACTTGAACCCATTGAAACTGGATGGTCCGGAGGACGACTTGACCAACTAGTTGGTATTGGCAAACGTTTAGGGGAGGGTTTTCCCCGTTTTACATTTTTTGGAGACATTTGGAAACTCCAACGAGAGCGTCTGCAAAGCTACTCCCTCGAAAACTAGAATAAGTAGGGAGATGAAACTAACTAATCACTTTTAGGAGAATTGTCTTAGAATAACAAGATTCCTTTCATGCCATTCTGATGAACATGAATAATACACCAACCAACACAATTCTAGACATGAGAGAAAATCAATTCACCGTTTGCTTGCTTACTTTGCTTTTGTTTTTCACTATCCAATCTCCAAACTTCGCTGTTGCTAATCTGAACAAACAGGGCAAATTGAGATTCTATGATATCTAAGAATGAATACATCAAATGAGAGTCGAGTTCTTCATTCACTGGTCGGAGCGTTGCTATTCATTTTTCTTCACTCCTTGCACGTGACAAGGACAAATATTCATTCAAGCTTCATGACTTGAAGATTGTATTCATGAAATGAAGCGTGAAGAGCCAGTTTTCGTGAATGAATACGAGCAGGTATGATGCGTAACACCACCACATGTTTGTTATCACATTGAGATCTTTATATGTAGTAAAACTTTCTCCAAGTGAAAGAATAGTTGTAATCTAATCAATGACACTGATAATTTTCATTGCTTAAGAAAATCCAGAACGACAGTGGGTTGGCCGAAACGAAAAGCCGCACTTTCTCCACATAAAAAAATAGAATTATTTTTTTGGGGACATATATTTGTCGGTTGAAAGAGAAAAGAGGAATTGATGCGTGACTGATGACGTGCTTGTTTGTTTGCAGAAACCGAGATGGGTTTTTTTCGGTGCAGAAATACGACCCGCATTATGTGTACAAAAGGAAACAAAAGCCAATGTTAATGAAAACCTACAACAAGAACTATGTCGTCATTGGTGCTACCATTAAACCGATTTATTTTTTCTCTTTGAGACGATTTTTTTTTCTTTTATGCTGTGAAAAGAAAGCAGAGTAGTTTTTTCTCATGAAACTGCATGGATGTACATTTCTCTGGCTTCTTTAGTAACCTTGTGGTATCATTTTTTTTCTCTATGTTCTCTTGAAATGTTTCCCCTGGGGGCTCTTTTTCTCCCTGGGTGGACATTTTAGCCTTAAAATACTAACCACTTTCACTGCGGGTAAAAACAAACAACCTACTTGCTCCTGGTGAAAGTACCCAGATCATTTTTGCAGATGAACAAACACGTTTTTGACTAATATGACAGTTTACAAAGCAAGCTCCTATGTAAAAAAAATGGCCTACAAGTAATTTCCCTCCTGCTGGTTGCAAATTCCAATGGATGAAGACGTGTTCCCATCTAGAGTGAAAGTCTCCCTGTCATTTTCAGGAGTCGTAGCCATAACAGATAACGGAAATATACATTTTTTTTACAGGAAATTGACTTGTCGTTATAACCCAAAAAAAAAAGAATCTCATCTCCTCAGAAGAAAAAAAATCTCCGGGAAAATGACGGTATACATTTCTTTTTTCCTTTAGTGGAGTAGATTACGAGAAAGCAGACTTATTTGATTATGGAGGAAGCCAGAAAGAGACGAAAAGTGGATAGGATTTCATTTGATTATTCATTTAGAGTAGAGAAATCTACAGAGAAACGGGCAACCTACAATGGGTTTCCAGTTGTGTGAGTTTGATATGATTAGGGATGATCCATAAATAACGTCACGTGGAGTGAAGCTTGGGTTGTTTGTGAACGGCCCGAAAAAAGCCGGGTCGACTCCGACAGGCTCCGAGCCAGCGACCGGATGCCAGCTGAGCCAAGAACATCGCCCGTAAGGGCGAGGCTCGCAGGCGAAGCGGCCAGAGGGAGCGGGCGTGGAGCCTTAAGGGGGAGACACGGCTGCCGGCGTTGGGGCGGCTCTGCCAGACGGCGGGCTCGACTGTCTACTGTGGGGCTCAGTCCTCTCGCCTGATCAGGATCCGTCCCGTCACCTGATGAAGACTTACTCCCATATAATATTTTTTTCGGGCCGTTCACAAATAACCCAAGCTTCACTCCATAAGACGTTCTTTATGGACGACCCCTTATAGGTACTTTCACTAGCCTTTTTCTGGAGGAGGAAAGAAGAGGAAAAATAGAGCTGGCAGACTTTCACCATTTATCATTTAGTTTACATAGAGGAAAGAAATAGTTTGGTGGGAGCTCTTGTGCAAATACTCCAACTATAGGCAACTGGCCAGATTGCAAAGTTTAGGATAGATTTTTTTTATCGATACTTTCCAACCAAAATATAGAAAAGTTGCGGGATAAAATTAGCTTTCTGACAGCGAAAATCTGCTTTCTCTTGACCGGCAGACAAACAAAGTTTCTTTATAAAAATAGAGTTTTTATGCTAAAGTAATAGAATCAAAATGAAGTCCTTTTTTACTATTATACTCAATTCCCCTGGTTTGTAATTTAGGAGTAAAAAAATAGGTAAATGTGCTCTTAGCTGAGAATTGAGTGGGTAACAAACAGGAACTCTGAAAAAAAAAATCATAAAACCAGCTTGATAGTTTTTAAAATCCCTATTGAATAACAAAAAACAGAGAGAAAGTATACTATTGACACATTGCTAACGTCTGTTTTTCCAGCCGGCCGGAAGTTCAGGATTCAAACTAAATACTTCAGTTTCAGGCATTATTGGTCCGAGTAAGTTTGTTTAGTAGAGTGTGTTGAGTAATGAAATTGATTTATCATGAGGATTTGAACTACCCGTATTACTTCCGAGAATAAAATACCCGGTAAAGTTTTGAATCAGCGAGTCTTTTGAAAACAAACAGGAACCCAATTTTTGATGCAATGGCTAATTACAACTTTGCCATGTTTTATTTTAAAATCTGAAACAATCAAAAGGTTCGAATCTTCATGATAACTTTGTGTGCGAACAAACAGTACACCCTGTATTTCCAACAGATTTCCATGTTCCTCCTAAATTCCTAACAGCGTATCATCATCCTTTCTTTTTCTTTCATTTTCGCTTCGCGATTTTCATACTTGGTTTCTATTTTAAAGCCCTTTTTGACTGAGACAGAGCCGCATTGCTGCTCCTGCCAAACAACCAGCAGCAGCAGCACTCCCTCCATTACCACAGCAGCCAGGGAAGATCAGACAGAAAAGTTTTTTCGCAAGGAAACAACTGTTCCACTGTTTTTCTTTCTTGCTCACTCTGCTTTCCTCGTTTTTCTGTCTTTTGTGAAGTCAAAACATTTGGTGAAGGTGAACTAATTTTTTAAAAGTTGTTCTCTAAATTAGTCCTTTTGATGATGACATGTGAACGAGAAAGTTAGATAGTTTCTTGGAAGTAAGCTGAGAAGCGTAAACAGAAGAAGAGGATTACCAAAATATATATATTTTGTGAGGGTAATTAATTTTAAACTGGGTTTTGGCTGTTTTTATTAGAAAATCGATAAATGTGACGTGACGTTTTCTGGTTTTACAGGAGAGATTGAGTTGGTTACAAAACGGACAACAGTGTGGACGAACAGTTAGTCACTCCTTCCCCTCGTCCAAGGAGGAACTTGAGGTTGAATATTCCATCCCGCCAGTGTGTAGAGCCCTTGATTACCAGAACGGTTGGAATCAGGTGATCACGAGATTTCCATACAGCGTCCTCGCTGGCGTCAACAGTTGAGTGAGTTTTCAGTAACTGTTACTGTTCAATAAACTGTTCTTATGTTTCCATGATAATAATTGTTTGATTGATTGTGTATTTGATATTGTTTAAAGGTGCCTACGTCCGACCCACAATTTATTGTGTAGGAGTTCTTCTATTTATTATCTGGATAATTGAAAAATTCCATATTCTTCATATTCTTGGCATCATGTCGATGGCTCCGGTTGTCATTCAGGCGTCCTCACGTCAAACAGCAACGATCATTTTCCATCCATGGACTTGGTGATACAGGGTACGTTATTTCTATTAAGCAGCTTACTTAATTACATGATGCTTTGCAATGAAAAACTAATTGTTATTATTTTCCGAATGCTTAATTATAGCCATGGATGGGCTTCATCTCTATCGCTAGTCAAGCCACCATACGCCAAACTCATCTGTCCAACAGCGTGAGTGAAAGTTTATTTTCATCCTCGTCATGTTTTATAGGTTAGCATTAATGACCTTTGACATATTCAAATACCTACAGGCCCGCAATTCCAGTAACTCTCAATATGGGTATGCGGATGCCGTCTTGGTTTGACCTGAAGTCCTTGGATCCTAATGCTGCTGAGGATGAAGAAGGAATAAAAAAGGCAGCTGACAATATCCGGAAGCTTATTCAAGAGGAAGTACGTGACTAATACCTGAATCTCCCTTGACGATTTGCCAACTTCCTCCGTCTGCATTTTAATATTTTACCATTTTTTAATTTCTCCAGATCAAAGCTGGAATCCCTGCCAATCGAATTGTCGTGGGTGGCTTCAGCATGGGCGGTGCTTTAGCCTTGTACATAGGATTAACTGAAGACACCAGCTTAGGCGGGGTTGTGGCGCTCTCATCATGGCTGCCTCTTCATCGTTCATTTCCCTGGAATGGAAACGCCCGACCTCCAGTACTCCAATGCCACGGGGAAGCGGATCCTCTCGTTCTCTACTCATTTGGCGTGATGACCTCTGCCCTTCTCAAGTCACAACTGCCCAAGTACACCTTTAAATCCTATCCTCAGCTGCAGCACTCCTCGTCTGAGCAGGAAATGGAAGATGTCAAGTCCTTCATGAAAGAAGTTCTACCGCCTGCATGAACCGAGGTCATTAGTAAATTATTCTGTTGCTAACATTTCGCACTCAACTCCATAATGCATAGCTTTACCAAAGTTTTAGATATACTATATTTAAAAGAATACACTAACAATGAAAAAACCAAATTATACATAATAGTGAAAAGAGGAAAATTATCTAATATCAACTTTTACTGAATTGAAAAAATGAAAACAATTGTCAGACTGTTTTGTGAAATTAATGCTTTAAACTGCTACCTAAACTGTTTCTGAACAGCACCTTTGTTCCGCACTGTTAACTTCAAAATGGTTTAAGAAATTGTAGCTTATTTTAAAAAGTACATGTTTTAATTTTTCTGTTTTATTACGTTTGACGTTTGATGAATAAAACTGTCACAATATATTAATAATTACTTTTTACTCATAGTTTGGCAAAAATTAACACAGCTCTGGGACATTTTCGAGTATGTACATTAACATTAATGTATTTTAATGGAATTCCTTTGAACATAAGTTAGGTGTTGAAATCCAAGTGGAAATGTGGATTTTATGATAATCTCGGTTTTTTGTGGATGCCATTACTCACAAGAGGTATTTTATGGACATGGAGCAACCGCTCTTGATCTTTAAGTCGCTTCTGCAGCATTCCAATTTGGGTTTCATACTTGAGTTTTAAAGAGTCTAGGGCTGTTTGGTATTTCGCTGTTAGAGTTCGGTTTTCGTGTTCTGAAATATAGACATCGAAAATTAAACTTGAGCCGATATTTGAATTTCTATATTGCTCAAAGCAGTAGAGTGAAACTTAATTTTTCTGTCACTCTACTCTCA
The DNA here is from genome assembly GCA_036561885.1 of Salina celebensis. Lineage (NCBI taxonomy): Eukaryota > Metazoa > Arthropoda > Collembola > Entomobryomorpha > Paronellidae > Salina > Salina celebensis. The sequence continues at coordinate 5,902 of JAAXOA010004320.1, forward strand.
AAGCTATCTTTTACAGTACCAAGTTCAGAAATTCTGCTTTTGCATGCTGCCAAGTCCTCCTCAGGATCAACCATTTCAATTTCCAAGTCTGGATTCAGAGAAAATGGAAGTGAGCTAAGGGTCCTGATTGCTTCCTGGTGTCGTATTGCTTTAGAGGAGATAGCCTTATTACCATAGGCAGCCCCAGATCGGAAGGTTCCATTGTTTGCTTTGGCTGTTTGCGGTTTAATAGTTAACGATGGCGGCGGTGACACAACAATCCCTGGTGCAAGCCGTTTACCCGAAGAATTTCCTCCGTTAGACGCTGCTGGTACAATGGAAACGGACAAGGATCGTGTGATCTCAGGCTCTTCATATGAATCTTCGTCCCCTTCGTACTCATAATATTCTTCTTCGTAAGTTGTTTCCTGCTCAACGTATACTGGTCCATCCGGTTCCTCGTCTGAAAACGGAGCAACATCAGTTTTTAGTTTTACCTAATGCCACATTTTTACATTCAAATTATAGGAACCAAACTACCTTGTAGCTGATATGAAGGATCTTCCAAATCCACCTGGAAGCTCGGGAATATCGATGGAATCGCATTTTTGATAAGCTTCCTCCTTTTCGAGAACGCATCATTTATAAAGTCTTCCGGCCTGAAGTGATGAGAACAAACCAACGAGCCTCTAAATGGTATCCATGACTCATCCCCTCTTGCCTTCCTCAACAACTGCGTCCACAACTCCCACCTTTCTTGATTCTTCTCTCCTGTCGGAAAACTAAACAGAATCCCAATCCCTTCAATATTTTTTTATCACTTTCCCCAATTTTCACTTTTTCAAAGTAGTTTACCAATGATAAGTCGTGTAGCTGCTCAAATCTCGCCAGTCTTCACAATTCAGCACACTACAACTCTTCAGTCTCCTTGCCACATCGTCCGGAAGTTCTGCCCGTTTTCCTCTCCTGTCATTCCTCGCCTGCATCAAATTCATACTAATCGCCATCCCATTTCCGAACATTTTTCCCCCTCTCAAGTTTCAAAATCCGAAGACTCCCCGTTTTAAAACGTTTCAACTTTGAAAACTTTCACCAATTAAGAGTTCACCATCTGTCCTGATTCCTTTTTCGACTACGCCTATCCTCGGAACGTATGACATCATCAAACGCTGCTTTCAATGCATTCCATCCAGTGTGGAACACTTTTTTTTTCTCATTCGCCTATCCTCGCATACGTTTTCGTACCGTTTTCGATCCTCCTTCTCTACTTTGTTTTTTGTCAGATAAACAAAGTGCAGTCATGTTTCTCTCACTCGAATCGACGTACGTGCGTACGACGACGGTTCGCTCGCGGACGGTCGTAAAACGGTTGCGAGAAAAGATAGAGATTTTTTACTCGAGGGGCGAACGTTGTACGGCTTTCCTTGCATGGATGCATATTGTAACCACACGTAAAGTTTTTCCATATCCAGCAGTGAGCACTGGAGAAGGACGAGATAGGAAGGAATGCATGGAAAAGACTTTTAAAACTATGTGGTGATGGTACAGAATAAACGCAGCGATCGCTGCATTGGGAAGAAGAGCAATTTGGTTTGATGGAGATAGCAGTCGTTGTGGTAGTGAAGGAGACAAGGATGAAGAGGATTTGGATTGAATAGATAACAACTTATTTATGAGTTTGTCACAGTCTAGGCTTTAGTTTCGATACGTCTTACAAGAAGAATTACTGCTGACATGGGAAGAAGTATAAAAAAATGATTAGCTGATTCATTACTCATTGCACATCAACAGTTTAAGAACGAGGTTTCAGATCTAACAACGTTTAAAGCAAATTTCATATGCTAAACTAAATATTTGGAGATACAAAGCCAACAGTGGCAACTGGGGGAAAATGCAGCGAGTAAAATTCATTATTTAGGAAGCCCATTGAAAACTATTATCATGATTGCATTACACATTTTGACATTAATGCAATGTTCATTGTTTCCAGCGGATCATGTTTCTCCTCGCAATAAGAACTCACGCAAACACTAAACTCCTCTATTTCGTATCAAAAACCGGTCCAATTTACGCGAACTTCCGTTATTCTCTATTTTAAACTTATTTTTTTTGCAGCTCACTTCTTTTCGCTGCGAAATTTCTCATCGAATTGCATCATCCTAAAAAAACGAACGCTCAAGCGTTTCTTTTCTTTCTACAAAAGGAAAACGGTAATCTACTAGCTCTGTTTAGCTCTGGAAGCGCTTCTCCAACAACAAAAAAAACTCATGAAAAATATTCTTCGCTTCGCTCTGTTTTTCATCTCTCAAGCAGGTTTTCTTTTCCCCAGTTCGAGTTGCACGTTTCCCGCATACGGAGTGAGGTAGTTTCAAGTCCGGTCCCATTTCTTGCTACCAAATCGCTTGCTATCAACACGCACACCTCCACTTTTTCTACACAAAGCCATCAATACGGTCCCCCAAAAAAGTTTTTTTTTTGTGCAATTATGCAGAATCCGCTTGCACTGTGCTACATCATCGTCAGCAGTACTCATTCTGAAAACAGTCTCCATTCTCGGTTGTCGTTGCCACCGTAACATTTTAAGCACCTTTTACTGTTCCACATCAGTTGCCACGTGTGACAAATTTGGATTGTTGTTAAATTCCATGAAAAACCTTGTATTTATCATTGTTCCTATCAACTTCCGGAAACCGGCTGAGCTCAGCGATTTTTTAATCAATTTGGAATTCCGTGAGGAGGTCATCTGTTGCAAATTTATTAAGCGAAAAAATACGCTGCTGCAGCGTATTGGGTTAGGTTTTTTTTTATGGTGACGAGGTCGCTCCAGAAACTCCATTCATTCTCTGCAACGCGGACAACACGCGCTTACTAATCTATCGTCCAGCAGAGTACAAAAAACAAGTGCAGATTGCCATGCTGACGCGCTTAGTTAACTGATCAATCTGTGGGAAACAGAAAGATTTCTACTGCGCATATGTTCACCCAGTTTTGTTTATAATGTGACATTTTATCAGAATTTATCTGGAAGATTTGTTCATCGTGAAGTGTTTCAAACTTGTCAGTATTATTTGAACCGTTTAACCTGTTTTGAAGTTGATTTAGTTAGGAAAAAGTTGTTGTGAGTATAATTGTTGAAGAAATGGCGGACGTTGCTGTGTCTCCTCCTCAAAAGGAATCCAAGAAGTAAGCAACTGTCAAGTTTTTATTTTCAAAATATTATGTCCCTCTGTTGCAGCAAGACTGTCTTCCGATTGAACGGTTTGATTGGAAGACAGCTGTCTTATTACACTGGCAAAGAAAGTAGGCTTTTTGTTCGGAGTAACTGTCTGCGCCCTTACCTCAACAAAAGTACAAATTATCCGAGTGTGACACCAGTCCATGTTCAATTTTTAAGTGTTACATCTGTTAAATCAAAGAGGTAAGCGCCTAGACTGTTGGTCCAGAAAACAAAAAGCTTACTGCATGCTTATCCTAGTCAACTAGAAGCCGATAACCTACAAGTTGAAAAAAAAAACTGTGGATATTATATTGCGTGGACATTTTCTAATTATTTCGTTTGTTTTGTTTATTCTCAGCGAGCTGAAGCGGCGTCTCAAGGCTGAACAAAAGGCCAAGGAGAAAGCCGAGAAGGACCGTCAAAAAGCTGAAGCCGTATCTGAAAACCATGTGGCCGACAAGCCTAAAAAGGCTGCTGGCTCAACGAAGCCAAACGAAGAGGAAATTTCACCAAATGAGTATTACAAGCTTCGGCTACAAACCCTCCAGCAATTGAAAGACCAAGGGGAGAACCCTTATCCGCATAAGTACACCGTGACGATCTCAATCGAAGACTTTATCGAAAAATACGGTGATCTGAAGGAAGGCGATGTACTTGAAGATGTTACTGTCTCTCTGGCCGGAAGAATTCATGCAATTCGCGAGTCTGGCGCTAAGTTAATATTCTACGATTGCCGAGGAGAAGGTCTCAAGCTTCAAATTATGGCAAATGCGAAATATTATCCAACTGAGGAACAATTCGTTGAGACTACGGAGCGTGTACGTCGTGGCGACATTGTCGGGTTCAAGGGTCATCCTGCAAAGACCAAGAAAGGAGAACTTTCACTGGTTCCTAGGGAGATTACGATTCTGACACCATGTCTTCACATGCTCCCACATCTTCACTATGGGCTCAAGGATCAGGAAACGAGGTATCGTAAAAGGTACCTGGATCTCATGATGAATGCCGATGTCCGGAGAAAGTTTCAAATTAGATCGCAAGTTATCTGTAAGTTTTCTAAACGATTTCCATGAAAAATCAAAGTGCTTAGGAAAAATATTGAAATTATTTTTTTTTGATTTGTTGATTTCCAGCTTATATTCGTCGGTTTTTCGATAATCTTGGCTTTCTCGAAGTGGAAACTCCTTTGATGAACATGGTCGCTGGTGGAGCTACTGCTAAACCATTTATCACTCACCATAACGACTTGGATATCGATTTGTACATGAGAATTGCTCCTGAATTGTATTTGAAGATGCTTGTTGTAGGAGGCTTTGATA
>JAAXOA010004321.1:0-10413 GCA_036561885.1 Salina celebensis
ACCGTCATTCATGAAACATTCATTCTGAAACCGTCATCGTCTATAATATTTAGTTACTAGTTATGAAACAATAGCATTTGATTTAAAAGTTTCATTCGTTCACGGCTCATTAAATAATACAGTTGGCATGCACAGAACATTCCAATACCATTATATGAAAAGACTACGCAAAGTTAAACCTAATAGCTTTGTAGCTTCCTTAAAAGAACACAAAGAATCCTACTCCCTGCAGAATAGCACATTCATAATATTATTCCAACAAATATGATCAATCACCAATATTGTAACAAAGCTCAGTGCATCGGTACGTATTGAGATAAGCAAGAAAGCAATGAATAATAGATCAAAAGATGAATGTAACTTTATCCAGGATGGAACAGTGCGTAACATTCATTGATATTTGTATCTGTCCAAATACCCCCATGCAATTTGTCCCAAGTAAGGTGCATGAATAAAACAAAGCATATTTTGTATACATACCACCAGTACGTAATCTCGCCCCAGAGCACCAGGATGATGAAGATGTTACCATATTTCATGCTACCACGAGAATCGCTTCTTATATAATGTCTCTTTCAGTATGATGAACATTTTGAAGGGAAAAATTCTCGATGATTATCAAACCGTAGCCTAGGCTGTCATTCATACTGACAAAACAAATATGCGCGCACATGCTTTCAGAATGTACTTTAGAATGGCACCTCTCCCTAAAACATAAAAGTGCGTAGTGTAGTGAATATGATTATACATTGGAAAGAATGCTTTGTCCCAAGTCCCGATGTAATTAATACACAATGTCTTTAGAGTTACACCGTCTTGGTCTTTAACTACGCAACGTACATTTCGTTACTCAATACCATAATCGCTTCAACTCAGTGTGATTTACCCGAAAAGAAAGATGAAAAGTACGCATCTGCCGAAAGTCGTCACCATGACTCCAAAGACTACCGTTGCAGCGTTCCCCTTTCAACAATGATGCAACACGATCTGTGATGATGACAACGTCTTCAAATGCAATTCGGAAAGGAGGGCGATTAACATAAATAAAAAAAAAAAGAGTCGGAAAAATGTCTTTCACACTTGCAACACGTTGCGTTATTCTGACTGCTAGAAATTAAATCGTAAAGTTTATTCCAAACATGTCAACTTGTCACAACACTTATTCTACTGTGTCTAAATGCGTTCATTTCTTTTTCAGGGCTGGAGTACATGTAGTACATGTTAATTGACTTCGCTGGTTGTTTGTATGCGTAAATTGCATACTAAATCATTATTATTATCATTTTGTTGGTCGTTTGTCGGTTCATTTTCCGCGAACGATCTTCATTCTTGGCCTGCATCCTTGCCCAGCTATGGAACCATGAAAGACGAAAGTTGCTGTGTTGCGTGTTATGTTCATCTGCACTTTTGCTCAGTTTCTACTTTGATGAGAAATTCTTCTGCGAAAAGAATTGGATTAAGGATAATGTATCTTTGTTAGCCCATCTGTTTCTTTGCATGCACTTTGGCAAACAGAAACCATCCGAATTAGTAAAAGGCTATTATTACCGCATCCAGATAAACACAAAAACACTTGCACTTTCGATCTTGCTTGGTTTCGTGGCAGGCCAAAATATTGGTTACTTTTCTACATGACTACTAACGAGCACATGGCCTATTATTTTATACATCTAGAAACCTATTTCGTGTTGGCCCATAGGTACACAATTCAAAAAGAGATATACCAATACTGAATAATAATATGCTGCTACTTGGGACTAAGCACTCAGGTTCCGTTCCAGATAAACGTTTAACCTTCACCTTACAATGTGAGTTGCAAAAAGTATCTATTAACTGGCAAAATACACCCCTTTTCTGCATAAAACGCCAGTCACGGTGGAAGTCCATGAGCACAACAGTGCACGCTCGTTTTCTTTATAATTAATTACGTGTCTGATGTAATATAAAAATATATGTTTGATGCAAATCTCAGGATGATTATACCCCAGCCGTTTGCGGAGTGCCTCTTTCAATAAATTTGAATGTTTTGAGATTGTCATTGTTAGTTTTTTCTGCAACCTGATATGTAGCCTTATATTGAATTAGTAGTCTTAGTTTTTACAGTCATTCAAAACTTCCAATTAGATACCTATGCGACTTTAAACTTGCATTCCATCATCCGTAGCTATGACATCTTACTAGCTCAGAAACATAACAACCGCCATTTTATTCCACGAAACAAAGTATATAGCGACGATAGCGACATAAAAATAGGTATTTCAAAGGACTAGAATTTAATATTTGTGAATATTCAGCATTTTTTATTCGACGAAAGGTTTCAAGCCTTCAACCAAGAGTGGGCAAGACTTTAGAAACCTTAATTTGACTCTGTCGCGCTTTGTGTATCACCTGCTTGAATCATTGAACCATGCCGAAAATCGGGACAGTGGACCTTCCATGAATAATAATGTTCACTGCTCACTTGTTCAATTCCCTCAACCGTATCAATGTGAGCTGCTGTTGCGTTATCAGGCATCGTACACATGCCACTAAAATATATTATGGAATCTCTCATAAGTTTCCCTTTTCCTCAAAAATAAAATTGGATAGACACTAGGTGTTCAAAACTCTGAACTGACAATGACTCAAAATCCTGCACATCCAAAGTCTGTCGCATAGTATAAAAATGTTATTCAGTAGATGATCATCATCAATAAAACATAACATTTGTTTGCAACCGTAAATCCAGCCCTTAGCAAAGACTTAAAATGTATAATGGAAAATGTGTAGCACATAACGCACTTTGTCAATTGACAACATGAAAATGAAAATTCCACACACAGGCAGGATGTACATGGATCCGCAAATTATTCTATTGATAGCTGTTCCATACTGATATACAAAATGCAGTTATGATTCTGTTGACAGCCCTCGGCTACATTTGGAATTACCATCAACCAGGGAATTAAACATTCTCACAATACAGACAGAGCCAACAAATTCACTGGATCATATCCAGCCAGACAGTTTGAACACGGGCCAAAATGAGCGATATGAAATCAAAATTGCATTCGTGCATAAAGATAATACGAGGACGCATCCCAAAAACTATGCACAAGAGAATTCTTAAATCTTCAGTCTGAACTGTGTATGCACGCATAGTACTATTTTTTCTGAAATGTTGTCGAACTAAAAGACACCAATTGTATTGGCAATAATATTATGTTGAATATAGAATCTTACTAAAGTATCAACTTTAGAGAGAAAAAATGGTACTTTAGCATGATTGGACAAAACTGTGTAAGTTTAAGTGTATCTTACGAAGAGGAAGAAGATTCAGTTCCCTCCATTTCAAAACGCAACTTTTCTGTTCCGTGAAGAGTAACGAAAACACTTATGAAACGTGGTTTTTCTCCCTCGCTGTATAATTTAGGCTCATATGAAAATCAAAAAAGAGAGAATAGAACCTAGAGTTTTGTACTGATGCGATATGCGATCCTCTTCTATGTAAAGCAACGAATTTGCGTTTTAAGTTCTTAATACATTGTCATTCAAGAGATTTTTGTACAATCACTGTTTTGGTTTTTTAACTGTCTGAGCATAAAACTTCCATTCAATATACGAAAAAAGAAAGAGCAACGATAGCGTTACAGGTGCACACAGTGCTGTAATCCAACGCATTTTAAATGCGGTGGATTTTGTTATTTTCGCTATGTTTCGACTTTATAAAATCAAAACATAACCCCGAGACGAATTCTGAGTGTTTGGAGTAATGAAATTTCCAGCTGCCTTGAGTGATGGGTTAGCTTTGCTCAGTACATACTTATGCAAAACAGGCTGAATGTTTGAGTTAGAATAGAATGAGCTTTATTTTTGTGCTCTGAAAATTCATGCAAAAGTGGAGATAGGAAACATTCTCTGGAAGCAATTTCGCTTGGCAAGTGCTTTTTAATGCGAATTGGGACTACTGCGACGGGAAGTATTTCCTCTAAATCTAATTTTTTCAATAAGTTGTGTGGTGCCTCACGATTTGGCTCGGATCGTAGAGTATTGCATAACTTCTTTTGAAGATCTATGTAAACTCTTGTCCTACGAAATTCAATAACATGATGACATTCTATTGGTTTATCTAGTGCGTATCGCATAAATTTAGTTTTCGTCACTGCTGGCGAACGTCAAAATTTCATCTCTGTCATCAAGAATCTCGGTTTCTCTGCTGTACTTTGAGTATTATGCAGAATCATGGAAGGGCGTTACAAATCATGTATGACAGTTGACATTTTGACATTCTTATCTATTACATATAAAACGATGAAAATATTACTCCTTTGTATTTTGTCACGACAGTGGCTCAACTGTTGTGGAAACTAATCTGTGTGGTCAGCAGGAACACCCGTTTCACACGGCCCTTATGACTGCTATTTTAAATAGCAGGCTTTTGTGTTTATGTTTGCAAGACGCTAGAAGAAAAGATACTAGAGTAAAAGCAATAAGGAACTTAGGACCTTACCTGTCACTGGAAACGATGAAATACAAAATGTGGCAACAGTCACCATCGTATATAGGAATGAAGTCATTTTCTCCCAACCAGAAACGGAGGAGCTTGTCAGCGACCTCCTCCTTTGGGGTCGACGCAGCAAACCTGTAAAAAATAAAAACAGTTCGTCAAGTTCATAAGACTACTTTCGCCAACATGTAGCGATAAAAAATATTTAACCTATATGTATTTCTAATATTATTGTACCGTGAACGTCAAAATATCCGCACACGCTTTTAATTTCATTTTTGTTGTGTTCGCCATTCTCTGTAAGTTACTCGAATCGAATGACTTCTCCATGTTAATCAAATGGTGCAATCTTTTAGGTCTTTCGCTGACAACCTCAACTCGAATCAGTACTTCAAATCATAAAAATTAAATTAAATGCGTGTGCGGATATTTTGACCTTCACTGCACATCAAATCCTCGCAAAAATTATTGTTGAAAATATTGAAAGGCTCAATGATTTATCTCGTAATAAAGATTAATGTGGCATATTTAAATAGCATAGTTGACATCTAAAACTAAAGTAAAACTATCATAATATTGAAACACGTTTTGAGGCAATATTTCCCTAATAACCCCTAATAAAAACGATATGTGACCAATTTCGGTTTAGCCGAGATTTCCTTAATGTCCTTATACTCGATTGCAAAACCATTATTACCCATCCACGGAATCAAATTGCATCCATACTTTTGTTATTACTGCGTACTTTAAAACTGCTCGTACATGCTGCATAATGGATCCTACTTGGTTACTTCCATTAGGATAAACTGCAGCTAAAATAGCCTCCTAAATCTATGTCCGTTTGCATGTCTGTATGCAATACGTATGCATAACCCAGACAAAATTCTGCACAAGGAAAATTAAAATATAAAATATTAGATTCCATTTAATAGATATATTTTGTTGTGAAGATCATGGCTTTTACACACATGCATAATATTTTTTTTGGATTTAGCTAGAACGCGGTCGGACAGACAAAAAGGAAGCTTTAGCTGCTTATGCAATTAGAAATCTGTAATACGCTATTAGCCGAACTTTCTCTTCCCTTATGTTATGCTAAAGGTCTTAACTCGTTTTAAGTCTTGTGAGCTCTTACATAGGAAGGGAAGACCATGGCTTATCCCTTAAAGCTCGTTGCTAAATAATCTTAACCATGCAACCTATGTTCAATGTATCATAATCATAATAGACGACGCTATTATGACTAGTAGTACTGTATAATATGAAAACTCAGTAGCGCAGAAATAATTAAACGAATACTATCTATTTTTTGCTTTCTAATAATCGTTTAGCCAGTCCTTAGAATGTTACATACGTACATATAACACAACATATTTTGTTGATCCACTGCAATTCATATATATACATATGTGACATGTGGTAAGAAAACCAATATTTAAAGCTGATTTGATGGCTGGAAGTCAATTGCGGAATCGTACAGAAAAGCCCTGACTCATTTGATTCTAATGCTGCTAAAAATCTCATTGGTAGCATAGGCTTATGCTTAAACAGCTGTGTGTCAGTGAATGAAACTACTTCAATTGTAGACGCCAATAATGCCTCTCATTTTTAAAAAGAATTTTATTTTACCACCCACACCTGGCCGGGTTTGTGAGATGCTTATAGAACGTAATACATTTTCATTGCTCGTGATGATGGGTACGTTTTATCTTCAATAATGTGAGGAAAGAGCAAGGAGTATAGAGTATAGGGTATAGAGTATTCATAAGATATAAGGTATAACATCCATTTTGCACCAACGTCGTGTCTTCATTGTATTTGTCTACGTAAATTATGTAACAAATATAATATTCGGGAAGTTGGAGTTTTAAGGTATCGACTCTCATATGCAGTGTAAAAATGCTTACACATATCGACTGACTCAGTCTTTAAAAACCTTCTCGGTATGCATGTGCTTGTGCTATAATACTGTGAAGGTTTGTTTCACTGACAACAAAACTTTCATTTGGTGCGTTTAAAATGGCTCAGAAAAATTATCAGATCAGTGCTTGTAGCAGATTATACTAATTTTATATGCAATTAGCAATGGTATGTATATTTCAATGTCCATATCATATTGCTAAATGTTTCATGCTGCATCTTTTATGTCCTCTTTTACAATAGACCTATTTGTTCCTTGTTTAGCTCCGTGTTATTCTCATGGTTTAACGAGTTTGAGGGGTACACAGATAGCTTGTCTTATCTGTTGGAAACATCCTCTAATGAACCACGGTGTACTCCTTTTTTGCATGCGAATTGCATGCTCCAACTAAAAAGCATCGTCACTTTTATACTGCCGCCGTTGGGTTTAATTTCAAAGGATAGCTTTTATGTATCTTTTACAACAACAAAAATGAACTAATCCACAGAAATGAAGCATAATGTTGACAGTTATATGCTACGCAAAATGGATTTCTCCAAAGGTGACTCCGACCTCGATACAACTTCAAACAAAAATAGTTCAAAGTTCGTAGTTCATCCTAACTTGCATCTCTCTATGAATACGCACAGTGAAAACTGAAAATCTACACCTGCATTTTGTTTTTCTTCTTATCAGTGTATATCTAAATTAGAAACAATTGTCCAATAAAGGTCGGGTACATCATGTTTGGAGTAGTTTCATCTTTCGCAAGTACTAAATGGTACTTTACACTTGAACGGTTTGTCTGTCTGTCTTCTACGAATCAGCGAATCGATGCAAATGCCTGATGAGGACTTTGACCAGTACAGACTGTTGAGGAGGAAGGAATTAGTAGTCTATCACCGGATTCAGATTTTAAAAAATATTCTAATAACGAATAATTTTGTAACAGCTTCAATTTAATTGCCAGGTCAACATAATTGGGATCAGTTGTGTCCAAATCGCCCGTTCATCAACGGCTTTAATAATGTTTCCTCCATTCGGTTCGTTGCTAAGTTCATTTACATTTTGCATAATAAGGTACTCTGCGTGTTGATGTCAAGTTTTCGCATTTTTAAAGGAAAGTAAATTAGCGATCTTTAGACAAAACGTATGTATGCATTAAATAAATTAGGTGATTTAAAAAATGGCTAATAACAACCCTTTCGTTGAAACTTGAGAAAGAAAGAGTTGTATATTTTTAATAAGAGTCACCTACACCAATATAAAACTTTTACCATAATAATGCATTGATGCACCACTATTGTTAGTTCATAAGTGACAAGTGGTAACATACTTTTCCATTAACTCAGAGATAAATGCAAGTCTACGCCGAGACGCATACAAGGGAAAATTATACGTATGACAGAGTGAGTCAGAATATTTTGTTCAAACGCTGCATACAAGACAAGACAATACGGTTCATACAAGATTCATTTTGGCTTACAGTGATCGCGGAAAATCATTGTGCGCTCCTTGCATCTTTACATAAAATTAAATAAAATACTACAGTTTATAATTGCAAAGAGACTAGTTGAATTGAATATTATTAGTGTTTCTCTTTCAAAATGCATGAGTTCCTTATGCGTATACAATGTAAATAATAACGAATATATGCGGAGCACACAAAAAAAAGCAATTTAGCAAAACAGGTATTAAGGTTTGGTCACGACGATTACCAAGGGGTTTTCGTACACCTTCTTTTCTTTCAAATTTAACACCCACACATTTCCTTGTTGGATAAACGACTAAAGACACCTAAGTAGATATGAATTCAAAAGACAAACTTTATATATTTTGCACTAGGCTGTTCCGCACTGCAAACTTTGATGAGAGTATGATATTTTCCTTGGAGGCGGAGTGTTCATTTTTCAATTTTGAAACATTATATGGTGTTTTGAACTAATTATCCGATACTAAGGCATACATTCATCGGGGAGGAAATCAGGAATAGATTCGCTGATCCCTCTAGGGTCTTACATGAAAAAGAAACTCTTTTGATAAGCAAGTCTTCATTTGAATGGACACGTGGGATGTTTTTTACTTAAATTATGATGAATTTTACTTTGTATTTTAGTTGCATAAAACTGCAATAACATCAAACGCTGCTTAAACTCATACCGTTGACGTAGATTGCAATTAAAGCACAAATTGTAGAAATATTAACTTATCAGTTATGAGGTAATTAATAGTAAAATTGTAACCGGAACATGTCTTGTATCACGTAACAACAACGAATCTCGTTTGCAATAATAGTACAATAATAAACGATAGTAGATGAGAAAAAAAATATTACAACGTAAGTGTTTAAATGTAACCTCGAGGTAAAAATATTAACTTCTTTGCAAAAAAACGTAATACCTATAAAAATCAGAACATTGTATGTTATAGTAGATTGAAATTTGCAAGTGTGTGCGGATAAGGGTAGCAAAGAACTTCTGCTTATGGTTGCTACTAGCAATTACTGGTGCAAAGCTAACGGTACCAACAAACTTTTAATATGAAATGTTGTATGCAAACATGTAGTTAAAAAGGGAATGTAGGCCAACCGAAAAAGCTTTCGTTATATGGACAAAATAAAACTATATTTGCAATGAATGGCTGGTATAAATCCATAAAGACTCGGAGATTTTTCAGGTGTACACATTTGACTATAACTTGAAACTGCATTTAAGAATAGTTTGGAGTAGTTGGTTTATTTGAATCACGATGTACTAACCGCACTGCTCAAAATCTTATCAAGTTTCCTCGCTACGTTTCAGCACGATTTGGTTTCATGTCGACAAATCAGCCAGAAGCCGGTGAATGATCAAACGTCACAATCCGCTTGAGTTGCCCTCGCTCATTTTATACATAGTGCATATATTGAACATTATTGCCAAGCTCCAGTTAGAGTTAGTAGCACACAGTGCAGTAAACCATTCTGAGATTTCGTGCAGCCTACTGACATGAATTACTTAAAGCTTCTTCAACGACATTTCCACAGCATTTATAGACGCGATATTTCATATAATTTGGGATATGCTTTACACACAATTAAGGTATTGTGACAGTGTCCAGAGGTGTGAAGCTAGTACCCAACCAGCATAGATTTCAACAGCAGCTTCAAATTCGCCAAACTCAATTAGACCGAAACTACTCTTCGAAGTTAATGAATGGTTATCGTTTTTTATAAACTGAAGAAATCAACATAGTATTTGCCTCGCGCGTTAACAAACGTTAGCACCTGAAAACATAGTTTTATACCTTGCTTATACACGCGCTTTTGTTTACCTCCGAGTATTGCGAATTTACTCGCTTGTAAATGGGGTCTGTTTCAAAATGAAGATGAATATGTTGAGCTTGAAGTGTGACACTAGCTTCTAAGGTAGCCCAGGTTAAATAAGTTCAGGTACTCTGTCAGAGGCACAAAAGTGGCGGGAGAAGATCATAGCGTTAATTTGACATAATTGAATTGATTTGACTATTTAAATGACAAGTTTTGTATAAAAATACTAATCCACCACTTGAAAGTGATAAAGAGCTTTAATGTGGATATTCTCATAGAACTAAATATAGTTTTTGCAAAAATGCGAAACATCAGATCTTATCAACCTTTATTAATTAAATATAGTAGCTTAGCAACATTTGGTTATACGCTGTATGCACGTAAGTGGGTAGCCATAGCCATATATAAAAGGCTTCTTTGCTTAAGCAAGTCGTGTATCTGCCACGTAGGTTACCTGCAATTTTAATGTTGCAGGAATTCTTTACGAGATTCAAGAAAGGTTTCATCTACATTCAATTGATTTTTTGTACGTAAAATACATGGTTTATTTTTGCTTCTCTTTAATTACTTAAATGAGCTCCACCTCAGGTTTTACTCTTAAAAACCTTTGTGGCAGTCTTGGCTGCTTCCTTTAAATACAAGTAATCAATTTATTAGTTACTTCATGTTAATTTATTTATACTTATCAAAGTCAATGGCCGAAACAGACTGATATAATAG
>JAAXOA010004322.1:0-10413 GCA_036561885.1 Salina celebensis
AGTGTTAGACTTGAACGATGAAAGACCTGGATTTAGAGACTCGTCTCAGTTGGAAGCTACCATTTCCGCAAACGCTCCTATTCAGCATGAAGTTGTTGCTGTGCGTGCCACAGATAAGGATGAAGGGAGGAACTCTCAAGTTGTTTACAGTTTGACTCGTAATCCTGACCAAATCTTTGAAATAAATAGTACCACAGGGCTGATCACTTTGGAAAAGTCTCTCAGGCAAACAGACCTGAGTCATGTGGAGCTAGAGATTACTGCAACAGACAACGGTACAGAGCCCATGTCCTCCAAGCAAACAATCCATATTAAAATTGTTCCTGTGAATGTACACACCCCTGTTTTCGAGCATTCCTCTTATGAAACATCACTCCCAGAGACGACCCCAGTGAACACGCGATTTTATGTTTTACAAGCTATGGATATGGATACCGGTGTGAATTCACAACTTTCCTTTGAAATCATCGAGGGAAATGGAGCGGGAAAGTTTGGAGTGTTTCCAGATGGAGCGCTCTATGTGAAATCACGACTAGACCGGGAAGACAAAGACTTTTACTCTTTGATTATCCAAGTGGCCGACCAAGGAACACCCCAAAGGTCATCTCTCACTTCTGTCGTTATCCACGTGATTGACGAGAACGACCAGCCTCCTAAGTTCACAAACTCGACATTTACATTCAGTCTACCTGAGAATGAAGCTGTTGGAACGTATGTTGGAAAGGTGACTGCAGTGGATGGTGACATTGGGAGGAACGCCGAGTTGACTTACTCAATAGGGAGCAGTTCTCAGAGTGAACAGGATTTTACGATTGACCCAAAGAACGGTTTTATCAAAACGCTCAAATCCTTTGACCGTGAAAAGTTGCTGCAGCAAACAGGCCAAGCATTTATCAACTTGGACGTGACAGTTCACGATAATGGAGTAACTCGTTTGAAAGACANATCCTTTGACCGTGAAAAGTTGCTGCAGCAAACAGGCCAAGCATTTATCAACTTGGACGTGACAGTTCACGATAATGGAGTAACTCGTTTGAAAGACAAAGCTCAAGTTGTAGTCCACATTACCGATGTGAACGACGAGACCCCAAAGTTTCTCAAGATGTCATACGCCGCCCAAATATCTGAGGATGCTGTTGTTGGCTCACAAGTCATTCGGGTGACTGCCTCAGACATTGACGAAGACTTGAACGGGGATATTATCTACTTTATCAAAGAAGGCAATGAAGGAGAGGCGTTTAAGGTGGACATGACCACGGGTCAAGTCACTCTTGAAAAGCAATTGGACAGGGAGACAAAAGACCGTTACAACTTGCAAATTGTTGCTCAAGACATGGCAGAAAAACACTCGCTCAGCTCGTCCGTTTTGGTTCTTATCGAAGTCCTTGATGTGAACGATTGTAGGCCGGAGTTTGCTCAGAACTTTACAAGGTAGCAAAACTATAACTATTGGTATTATAAAGACTTCTTTAGAAACATACAAAAAATATGTTGATACATTTCACTTTAAAAATGACACTACAAGCGAAAAACTCATTACGTCTTTATTAAAAGTCACATTTCATACTTTTTCCTTCTTCATTATTCTTGTCAAAATCTTTTAAGGAAAAAAATGTATTAGATATGTTTTTTTTTCTTGTAAAAGTCAAAAGTGTTTCCCTGCTGTGCGTTTTGTTTACCACACCAGTCCATTTTCTACGCAATTATCATAAATCCGAAGAAGGCATAGCAGCGTGGTGTCTATAATTGCAGGTGCAATTAAGCAGTGTCTTTACTCCTCTGTGGGGAAAATGCACATGATACATAAAAGACAGTCGCTATTTTTCAAGTAAAAGTATTCTCTTGGCAAGATTTAATATTTTTTTCGCGTCAATAAAGTAGAATGATGTAATTCAATCCGTATCTTTTTGACACAGGGAAATATTTTTCATGCAGAGACTGGAATAATGATGAAAATGATGTTATGCAAAATTGATTTTCATACAAAAAGGAACTTTGTATTACACATGTATTTTTTTCTATATGGTCATATAATATATATTTTTTGTCTCCACAGGCTATCTGAGGGAGGTTCACTGAACCAAACTGACGAAATAATTAATTCGGCGGCTGGAATGACCGTGGTTGAAATCAGCCCGGTTTCAACAGAGCTGGCAAAGTTTCAAGAAAGTAGAATGATGTAATTCAATCCGTATCTTTTTGACACAGGGAAATATTTTTCATGCAGAGACTGGAATAATGATGAAAATGATGTTATGCAAAATTGATTTTTTTTCTTTCTTCCTTTTTTACACAAAAAGGCACACATTGTATTACACATGTATTTTTTCTATATGGTCATATAATATATTTTTTGTCTCCACAGGTTATCCGAGGGAGGTTCACTGAACCAAACTGACGAAATAATTAATTCGGCGGCTGGAATGACCGTGGTTGAAATCAGCCCGGTTTCAACAGAGCTGGCAAAGTTTCAAGCGACAGACTGTGACATTGGGATGAATCAATACATTTCTTACTCGATTACCGGAGGGAATCGTCACGACACATTCCTCATGAATGCCCAGACAGGCTCTCTCACCCTCAACAAGCCTCTTGACTTTGAAAAGTACACAAGTTATGCATTAAATATTACTGCAAGTGATACCGGCAATCCGAGGCTCTTCTCATCGATCACTTTCACAGTTAAAGTGAGCGATTACAATGACAATCCACCTGTTTTCCCTTCTACCTCCATTGTACCGCCAAATACAAGAGGGAATCCCGTTGAAGACTCCGATAGTAACGGTGTCCGCTGAAGACCCCGACTCGGGCGTGAATGGCCAAGTGAAATACTCCATTAAAGAGCAAGATCCAGCCGGAGCTCATTTCGGAATTGACACAAATCTGGGGGTCATTCATACCCTGAAGGATATCGATCGAGAATACGCGGATACCTTTAGACTCACAATTGTCGCTGTTGACCAAGCTCTACCTGAGTCTTTGCGATTATCCTCGGAGAAGCTTGTCACCGTCATTGTTGAAGATATCAATGACAACGAGCCCAAGTAAGGACTACTTTTGAGGAAAATTTATGCAACAAGTTTTTTTTTTCATACGTTCTTCCACATTTTCTCAACAATGCAGTGTTGTGAGCTGATGCTAATCAGCAAAGTCATACTATCATTGTCAGGATCGGTAAAGTTGAAGCCAGTTCTCATTTTGAAGCGTTTATAAGACATCTGCAATACAAAGTAATACAAGGAAACCTGTAGGCTCTTTAGTACTCTTTTGGCTACCGCATCCTAAAATCTGCGGTTGTCTCTTTTTCAAACGAGCCAGTTGTGATTTTTTTTGTTGTATTATATTATCACCCAGTCATACCAGAAAAAGGAAAATAGTCACAAACAAAACGCAGCAAAACATGTTGTTACATATTTATAGCCAACTACAGGAGAAAAGTGATTTTTTTTTTGATTTTCTGTTGCCATATACTCCTCCTTCTCCGAGCCATATATTTTTTTTTAAACAAAAAAAATGAGCAGGGCGAACAAGGTGAAAATGTTTCTTAAAGATTTTTATACCTCTCCCTGAAAATAGATCGCATCTGAAGAGCTGCTCAACTAGAGGAGAGTCTATGCCAATTTCCATGTTAGCATACATTTCACAATATGCAAATTAACAAAAATTCTCTAAAGCGCATTCCTCTTTTTTTTCTTCATGAGGAGTGTGGGGAGAACTGTTTTTTGTGTGGAGTCTTGCAGAATTTCATATAAAAACTGTTTTGTATTAAAAACAAAAGCAACAATGTAGCAAGTTCTGCTCAACCTCATGTTTCAAATTATCTCTCAGCATACCAGCGACGTCGTTTTTTTTATTATCTCTTCGCCAAGTGTTACCTCAAGTAGGTATTCAACATAGAATGGCAATCGTACGCAAAAAAAGCAATATTTTTCAGAGTAGGTAGGTATTTCAGCATCTGCTGCTACTGCAAACTAAACTCTTTTTTTTCTACAAGTTTTTCGTGTATCAATTTAAAATCAGTAAACGTCTGTCTACAGAAAGGAGGCATATATTTTTTTAAAGCCGTGTACTCATCATGGTTTCATCAGTTTTGTCCACAACCTGCACCGGTCGTCATCCTTACAAATGAGAATTCTGCAGGTTTACCCGTATACATACATTCTAATTGTTTTGAAAGAAAAAAAAGGCAAAAAGAAGTTGAACTGAAATGAATGCTTAGGATTCTTTTTTATATTCAGCAACCAAACAACATTCAATCTTTTTTTTTTCTTTCTCTAGCAAAACTGCATTTTGCAGAGAAATAAAATGCATGTATTTTTTTACCAAGGCGCTCTGTAGAATAGAAAGCTACCGAAAATTCTGTTGAAAATTCCTTTAAAAAATACGATGGAAGAGGAGTTTTTACATGAGAAAACAAACTGCAAAATACACCTGGGCGTCTAGTCAATAGACTGTTGTAAAGATTGGAATGTCCAAACGTATGTATCTCTGATCTTTCTTACTAACGACTTGTGTTTCGTATATTTTGCTGACAGACTACAAGCGCTACCGGTTAGAATTGAACAGTAAAAGGAGAGGGTTGAAAGAGGCATAAAAAAATGTTGACTCTTGGAGGGTTGGCGAAAGGGACCGGAATCGGCATGGCAGTCTTCATAACTAGTTAGGCAGGAAACCTCGTAACATTTGATAAAAACAGATTTGTTACGCATTTTACAAATGAAGAGAATCCTGGTATAAAAGATAGTAGGTTTTTTTTTTCTTGAGGTAATGCAGGAGAGGACGGCCATCGTACTATTTTTTTCATGACATCCTCCTCTAAAAATGAGTTAAGGATTGCCCGTTTCAAGTAAATCGTTTGTTTAAAAAAAACAATCTCTCGGATTGTTTAATACCTTATCTGGTTTTGGGATACGTAGAACTACCACAGTCAAAATAATCATGACAGTGAAGTGTGTTAATTCGCATAATGAATAGAGAATCATTTCAAAGTACGCAAAAAGGAACAAGTTGATAAAAAGCATTTAGTAATTAGCTGATGCATTGTACATTTTAGCAGCTTTTTTTTCATAGTGACATTTTAAGAAAATGAGTGTTGCCCCTTTCAATTTAATTACTTGCTTTATGAAAAAAACGCTATTGTATGACGCACACATGAGAATGAGTTGATGATGGATGATATTATTTTAAAAGAGTTAAATGTACTAAGTCTCATCCTACTAATGGTGTTTCTTTTTACAGATTTGTTTCGATGAATGCAGCCGTTTTGTTGAAGAACTCACCACCAATGACCGAAATAACGAAAGTGCTTGCGACTGACATCGACTCTGAGTCTAATGGGGCTGTAACCTACGATTTAGTTAGTGATGATAGTGGTATGTTCAAGTTAGACAGGAATACAGGATCCTTAACAATAAGTCGCCTGGCAGGAGATATTCAGCCCCGTTATCAGCTCACGGTTAGGGCAACGGATGAGGCAATTCAATCTCAGAGGAAATCCTCCGAGCTGTATTTGATGATTCTGAGTGTGTCTGACAAGAGTGTTGCTAACGGTCTTACCTTTGAACCAGGTGATGTACTCAGGGTCAATTTATGAGAACGAGCCTATCGGCACTAGCATTCTAACAGTGTCTGCCAGCCTTGGGCAACAGTTGTCCCTAGCTGAGCAATCTCAGAGCTCCTCCTCTATGGGTAAGAGTGGTTCAAGTGTTGAGTACTACATTACGAATATTACGTCGCCGGATGGAGCTCAGCAAAACAGGCTCTTTGACATGGACGTGAAACGTGGAACTCTGTCCACAGCAGCAGTGCTGGACAGGGAAATGGGAGTTTGGGATTTTCAATTGGATGTTTATGCGATCCTTGTTAGTGCAAAGGGTCTTACGACAGCTTCCACAAAGGTAAGTTCAAACTATTTTAAACCTTAACTAAGATACAGACATACTGCAGCAATTGTACCAGGAAACAGCTAATATTCTAGGGATCTTGTGAGCATTACTCATAAGAAAAATAATTCTTAATTTTAGCACGTATCATTTATAGGATACTTGTAGCACCTTTCATTTAACGAGTCTGATGATTATCAAGTCCCGTAGTAACATGTTTAACAATCATGCTCACAACTCTCTTAACCTTTGGCCTTCCTAGACAACTGCAATGACGACATACGTCCAGTTTTCAGTTCGTATTTTAGTTTCTTCACGTAGAAACGAAGAAGAAAACAAGAATTGTATATTTGAATAGAGGAGAAGCATATATAAGTAAATGGTTTAATTTTACTCGCTTATTTAAATTTTTGTTAGCCCTCTGGGTAAATCATAAACAGTAAATTAAAAGCCTTTCAAGCCTATCACATTTACAGACAGACTATTACGCAAGAATGTGAGTCAGAGAGAAAATGTTAAAATCGTTTCATACAAATAACATTTCCTCAGTGCTGTGCGTGCAATTTTAATTGCCGTGGAATATTGCAAGTTGAAGAATTGAGAAGGGTTTTTTTACGTCGATTGAATATTCGAAGTATTTTGTAGGGTATGATTTATATTGGCGCATGTCACAAGTTTTCAAACGGCAGAGTTCCTCCGGCGTTGTTTTGTCTCTTTGAATTTTTCCAATCATCTTCACAATTTTTGTTGCTAATTTATGACCAAGTATGGAAGGAAAATAAAATTTTCGTCAATCTTTTAGACACAGTATATTGAACCAACTACATTGTTCAATGTTCACGACCAACAATGGAGTGGGACTAAATCTCTGTCCGTATCGTCGCTTTCCATCTTTGATGCCCATTAGAAATCATAAATACGACCTACGATTTTCCAGAATGTTGTAACAGTAAAAACTAAAACTTCTGTTGTGCAAAAGATGACAACTTTCTATTACGATCGCTGCATATTATTGTAAGCGATTGCAATAACTTTTGAATGAAGTGAGGCATTATGGAACATTCTTGTTTTCTCATGTTTATAATGTGGTTTTCTCGTTTAACTTACGTCTAACGACTGTGGGTTGTGAGATCTGGGAAAATCGGAGGGCTTCAAACTTAACATCATCGCCAATCTTGTAATACTATATTTTTGAAAAGGAAACAATTGGAACCAAGACCAACTTTAAACTCTGAGTGTAAATGTGCATCTTAAGCTGTTTCTGTTATCGATAAAATATGAGCTGTGAGTCGTGATAAACCCGTAAACTGGGAAATAAACATGGTTTTGTATTAGACGAGTCTAACACTGATGGATGAGAAAATCCTTTTATGATAAATAGATCTTTAACAATGGTATTGAGTGGTGGCTATTGCTCTCTTTATGAAATAGAATTTCCGCCCTGGTCGTGATCATCTCTATAATTGGCAGACTGCAAACTAAATTGTTTGTGTGGTTTTCCAGTTTCGACGAATTATAACCATTTTCATTTCACTCCTGTGATAGAAAACATTTATATG
Organism: Salina celebensis; assembly: GCA_036561885.1. Lineage (NCBI taxonomy): Eukaryota > Metazoa > Arthropoda > Collembola > Entomobryomorpha > Paronellidae > Salina > Salina celebensis. The sequence continues at coordinate 7,442 of JAAXOA010004322.1, forward strand.
TGTGTTGCAAACTGTTCACGTTCACATAAAAATATTTTTTGTCAACGGTTCCTTTTTTCGGTTGCGATCTGGAAAGTTGTTGCATAAATGGAATGCTGTCATAAAATAGTTGTTTTATTAAGGGTATTTTCATGGTTTTTGAGGTTGGCTTTCAATTGTAGGCATTTTTTTGTTCAAATCAAAATCTTTGTAATTGTACATGAAGAGAATCCACCTGGTTATGGTTTACCGCAGAAGCTCATATATAATTTTTTTTTGCACCAAATCATCCCACAAGAATAAGGTATTACAACGATATTATTGTATTAGAGCGTATTAAAATAAATAACCGTGTTCATTAAACTGAAAGCTTGATCTCGTCTTCAAAAACATAAAAATATATTGTTCCTCACTAGTTCGCTCATGGCTAGTCAACTTTCTGATTGTTGCATTGCTTTTTAGCAGTTTTTAGACGAGCAAGAAATAAAAAAACACTGTATAATCACCAAAGCAAAGGGTAGTTTTAACTTCGTGTTTTTCTGCATGGCAAAAATTATATGCGTGTTGGCTCTGTTGCATGCTTGCACATTTTTTTCTCTCTTGTGTTATACAAAAAGAGAATGTAATGCAAGCTGATTTTTCTTTAAAATATGCATAGTTCTCATTCCCTTTCCCGTCTGTGTCTCTAATCAAGGAAATTTATTCCAGGTTTCAAATTCATGCAAAAAGGAAAGGTTGCCACTGCAGGGCATTCAGAAGATAAACATTTTTTTGCAGTTTCACGCTCCTGGCGTGGTTTTTTTTTGCAAAACCAGCTTTTGCTCAGGAAAATAAAAAAATCTCGTGGTAACAAGTATGAGCGCAATTCACTGACTTGATATTATTTAAACCCTCGTAAAAGTTTATTTTTATAACAATTCCTATTTTACACGGATATTATCCTCATCATCAACAATATGACCAAATAAATTTTCAACATTTTTTTGCCCTTCATGAATATTGCCTTTTAGCTCAAATATATATTTTCGGATCGGTTTGACATGGCATGTCGTGTAGAAATGTTTTTGCGCAAATACACCAGTCCCTTTTTTCTGTGTGTCCAAAGTTTTGCTTTTAAGAAGGAAAAAACCACAGTCTAATGGACATCTGTTTGATACACTTACTTGTAGGAAAGATTTTTCTTCATGAGTAGCACCCTGACACCTTTCATTATACAATGATGCAGATTATTATGACGAGCTGACTTCAGCTCCTCGAGCGATTTCTCCTTGTTTTTTATTCTTTCTTTTTGCTTTTAATATCGACTCATCATGCTAATAGTTCTTGTTCCTAACTTTTTTTGTGTTATATATTTTCTTATTAGTAATGATTCTCCGTGAGCTAAAATATATATTGTATATTCGCACCAGTTATGTAATATCTGATTTGTTAACAACGCTGCATTTAGGCAGTACAGCACTGGTGCACCTGCTGTGATCAGGTTCAAACTTATGCGAGGAACCTTTTCGTAAATTTTTTGTTCTTAGTTGATTTTGTGCAGGTAGCTTAAAGCATTATTTTTTTCTTAAAAATACTCATTTTGGAACTGAATTCTCCCCGGCAGAATTTGATTTTTAATCATATTTCTCTCAAGTTATGTAATCCATCCGTGAAAATTATTGATCCTGACTGTAGACAAGACCGGGAACGGTGCGGTAGTGGTAGAGATCATGAACTACCATTACCCAAAAGAGAAATACCCATCAAAAAATCGTCTGGTTAGTTATGTCTTATTGAATTATCTTGCTGTTCATATTGATGGTGACGGCGAGACAGAAAAATCAGTGGTCATCGCTATGCAGCAGCGTTGTTTTATTATTCTGTCTCCATTTTCGATAGAGTATAGGTAACTAACAAGTTCTAAGACAACTTCGTTCTCAACTGCATGAATAAAGTCCACAACCACATTTTTTCTCCCGTCGTCATGATGATGATGCCATGGCGCAGTTGTTGTTGTCGGTGGTAGTCATATATTTTCCAGTTTTCTGACACTGAATAATAGGAAACTTGCTCATGCTTATTTGTAACCTTTTGTATGTTAGACTTTTTATAGGCTTTTCATCTATCTTGTGAAGTCTTCCAAGTTCATATTACACTTTTTGTTATATAAACCTTGCGTAGTAAAAGGGCAGAGAATCAGGGAGCATTTTAATACTATGATGATCGACTGGCACATAATTTATTAAATATATCTTAGCATTCCGGTTGTAAGTAGCACTTAAAACAACCAAGTTTTCATCCTAAAGTGACTTATAGTATGAATGTTTCTTTTTTCTTCATGAGTATGTATGAATTATATATTTTAGATGTTGCAATAGGAGATAATACTATCAGCAAGATTATAAAAATTGTGCGCTTTTTCTTGAAAGTATTTTCATTCAAAGGACGACCACCACTTGTCCATCAGAGGGAATACGGTTTTATACTAGAAAAACATGTAAATAAATAAAATGAGCAAAGAAAAGATGATAACAAGGTAACATTTATATGCGACTCGCTGGTGATAATATGTTCTATTCATGTCCACAATTAAATATATGATGTTTAGCTAGTTTTTACTACTTATTCACACGATACGATAAGATGGCATTTTTATAAAATGTTTTTATTTGGTAGGTGGCAGTAGATTTAGATTTTTCCTGTACTAAACTGCTTTTTCCAATGGTTGTCAAACAAGAATACGCTTCAGAACGAAATTCTCAACCAGAAAGCTTAATTCCCCAGTGTGTTTCTGCTGGTTGTCACAATTGCAAGTTTTTTTATTCTTGTCGACCAGTCAATTTTTAAGATATTCTGAAATTTCAAGTTAAGAAAAACAACAGGAGCAGAGAGGCAAAGTAGTTCATAAGCTATTTACAAAGTGACAGTTCTTGGACTCTACTTAATGCATTCTTACTCCTTTGGCAGCTTTTTTCGCAGTATTAAACGCTTTCAGTGTGAAGCGGATTAGCAAA
>JAAXOA010004323.1:0-10412 GCA_036561885.1 Salina celebensis
AAGTTGAAAACAATCTTTGCAATCTAAAACCAAAGCAACCTTACAAGCGGTACCGGTGGTGGTAGTGTTTCGTTTATCTTTTATCTACTGACAGAAAACAATGACTGAACGTATTCAATTTAACACGTAATTTAAAAAGAAACTTTCTTTCATTAAAGGGAAAAACGTATCAAACTCTAAGTATGAAACAACGTTCGGGTTCCGCCTCTCTACAGTTCAAGTCTAGCATTTTTTGCAAGGTCTTATTTCAGCTCCACATTTAATATACGTAAGAGTCAATACCTTTCCCCAACACAAAATTAATCGTCTGCAAACTAGAAATGAAGTGAAAATAGTATAGGTGGGAAGGTTATGTTATAGCTTTGGAGTTATATTTATACAAAAGGTTAATCTCACAAACAATGCGATTATTACTTAAGACGGCTACAAGAATTTTCCCATGCAAATTTTTAATTAGACCATATGACTGGTTTCTTTCCACTTTCTATTTACTCGCAAGCATAATAGACATAGAACAAAGTTTTATTTATGGACCCTATGCTTTCTCTCAACCTGTTAGGAATCACAAAACTATACTGGAATGTGAAACAGTCACTGGAAGAAGAAAATGGCAAAATTGTCGGGTTAAAAGTAGTAATTTTATATACTCTATGCCAGACATTCGCTTGTTTTGTATGTCTGAAAGAAGTGAAATTTCTGTTAAACTTTCCTAGCATATTATAAACCTGCAATGTTATCATATCAGCTTTGAAAGTCTCCAGACTAGCTGAAAAGCACGTGGGAAGAATAAATACTTTAGTTTCCAGCTTGATTTTCATACACGCCTGCTACAGACAAAAGAGAAAACTAGTCGCTTTTCCACAAGCNAAAAGAGAAAACTAGTCGCTTTTCCACAAGCTATTTTAATAGTTGCCATGACCAAATATTTTAGTGCGATTTTATAACACTCTTGGATTTTTTATATGCTACGCACAAAAAAAATAAACCATTTTATTACAACTGCAGCTTTGTTTCAGCTTTCTATATAAAATGAAAGTAGGCAATAAAACTACATATTTTAGTGTTCACCCAAGAGCAGCGTATAACGCCCAAGCGTTTTTAAATCGATGTTATTATACAGTCTATTTCATTCAATATGCAATACGTGCAAGAGGACGAGTGCAAAACGAAGCACAAAAGCTGAGGCATTGTAAAACGAGAAAAAGTTTTATACAGTTTCAAATACTTCGCTATATAACACAAAAACATACGTTTTCTTTTTTTGCTATTTATACTTTCGTTAACAACTTATGTGCACACAAAAAAAAACAGCAAATATTTTCTTTAGCGTGTAGACCTTTCTTTTTCAGCTTTTTGTATGAAAGCGTTTGCTTTCTCCGCCTCCTTTCGTTTCAACAAAATTGTACTGGCATTTGCGTTCGCTCAGAGGACTTGGATTTCAATGAAAATCATTGTTTTCCATATTTCAAACAAAGTACAGCATGAGCGAAAGTTTAGTTTAATCTTCAACCGTTTACTTGTGCAATATATTGCAAATATTGTAATTGAAGTTACAAGATAGAAGCAATTCACAACAAAAAAAAACAGACTAAAAATGTTGAAAAGGCATCTCAGTTTGTAGGGAAGTTGAGAAAGTAGAATAAAAGTATGACCTCTGGGAATCTAATCTAGTACATCGGTTCTGAGTACAAGAAATAAATACCGATACTAAAGGATTGTTTGCCAAAATAATTGCCGAAGAAATAGGTAACGGAATATATTTGAAAGTTGCAGAGAATCTCTTGAATATTCCAAAGCTTGAGGGGTTTATTACTATTACAATGTTATCAATAATACCGTTTTATTCGTGGACGGCTATTTGTTTTTAAAAATATCACGGGGAACGGAAGCTAGAAGTAAGCCCAGTAAAGAATATTGTACCCAGGAGCAAAGGTCTACATACAGCCGACCCGTTTCCAGGACAAAATTCAATGTCTTCAGGGATGTAAATAGCAAAAGTTGCGTAAGTTTCTAAATAATATTTCTCCTTTACCGTTCACGAAAATGGTCCATAGACCACAGAGTAGTGTGTACGCATCTTTTGCATTTAAAATTGAACTAGTAAGTTAACTCTTTGCATACGTAACGGTTTTTGCTTTCCTGTTAGCATTCAGGAAAAGCTAAGATGTCACCATCAGACCGGCTGTTGTTGAGCAGAGTATTCTCAAACAATAAAATACTGTGACCCATGTTGCTCATAAATCTGTTAAAACATCCTGCTCCTGATACAACTCTCTCATCATCATCTTCCCCAAATGAATGATATTTTTGATTGTTCACTCGCGAGAAAACGACTGTGTATCTTGAGCAACATAAATATTAGTTGTGTGTGTGATGACAAAACGATAAGTGTATGCAAGAAGGGCCCTTACAGAATAGGGATTACAGTAGGATTTACCATTGGCTCAAAACTCCAGCTCCAAGAAGATATAATAAGCCTTCTCCCTTTGATATATTGTTTTTGTCTAAAATACTTGTGAAAAGTTCCAAAACCTAAGTAGAATGCTTTATAACAATAGATGCAGCTTGCAAACTTAACACTTTTGTTTGTTAACTTAAAATGAACTACAAGCTCCTTACCCATGCTTTCTCTCTCCTTTATAGTAAAAGAACAAGTGAACGTGTTTACATGGTTTTGGTACAAGAATTATGTGTATCTATTTTAAATAGTTACACGTTCTTTTGTTCGACTGTGTTGGTGACAAAACGAAAGAACAAAAAGTTGTTTTTATCTTTGGAACAATAATATATCAGTATCTCTTTAGGACAGAGCAAACAAATCTTACTCCTCAAACTGGAATATTCAGAGCTCGGAAAAGAAATCCTCTTTCTCGCTATTCCTAACTTATTGTTTATCGCAACTTTCCATTTTCGATTTCAGCTCTACTTCCTACATTTCTCATTTTCTCTGGAATTTTGTACAATTTGCGTTTCGAGATAGTTGGGCTTTCTTGTTTCATAAGAGTAGCTGCCAGGATCCCAATTTTCTTTTAAGCTTCCAAATAAGCGCCTAAAAAATTTGGGAAGGGCTCCTCACACTGTTGTACAGCTCACGTGCCCATCTACAAGATTGGGATTTCTGCATCCCCAGCAAGGAGAAACTGGGAGGGGAGAGGGAGTAGTAAAATGGAAAGTTAAATATTATGAATATCCTTAGTAAATAAGAGTTTATAGTCTAGGTAGGATGGCAGCATAGTCTAAGCCTGGGTTTGTTTCCTTAAGGGATTTCTACTTTCTGACAGTCTTCCAGCCAACAAATCTGCATTCCTACAAAAAGGCTTCCTGTCTCCTCTACTTAGATACTTCACTTATAAACCAATATGCTGAAGAAACTACACGTACAACACTTGCGAAACGAAATTTTTCACGAGAGAAAGTAGAATTTATTCACGCCCGCTTTCTCCAACGCATAATATTTGCGTGCAAAGAAAAAAAAGAACTATTGCTTTCTTCTTTACTTTGTTTAGCTCTGGAAGTACAACTCTATGGGCCTTTTTTTCTTTGTTTTTGTTCTCAAAGAAAGTTTTCGTTTAGGAAGAAAAGAAAGGATATACCCAGCATAGTTTTCTTTACAACCTTCAGCCTCAGCCCAAGTAAACATTTTATTTTTATTACTGTTGACGTGCACAGTGAAAAGATTTTCATACGCAAACTGAGAAAAAATATGCATATTTATTTGTTCTGACGTGACATTGTCTTATAACTTTTTGCATGCGTAACACAGGGCCTATTGTCATGAACATGTTTATAGCTAGCATAAGGACTTTTGTCACATGCAGGTAGTAAAGAATATCCTTCGACATTTTAGCAACATTCATAGAAAGTGCTATTCAAATATAAATTGATATTTATTTTGCAAGAACTACACTGGTTCTTTTAAAAAATTACTTTTGAGTGTGTCACTAGGTAAAACATTTCTTTTGTACTTGTTTCTCTTTTCTTTCGGGCCTTTTAGAAGCATGTTGCAGGCTTTACTTTGAATTGTGTTCGTCTTTGAGGAAACAAATTGATTTTTTTTAGTTTGGAGTTTGTCACAAAATTGCTTTACAAAATCATAATTATTCAAGCAACAGCAAACACAAATTTAAATCTAGAAAGAAATTAACTGAGAGCTAATATTTACCCGCGTGAAGTGTGTGAAAAGGTAAACAGTAAAATTAACGACTTGTATAACTGTATATGAGGAGCTGACGACGCACTTGTTAAAAGAGTTTGTTGATTAGTTTGGCGTACGGTATGAAGAAGGTGTGCTATTAAACATAAATGGGTATACACAAAATTAAGGACAATTATACGAAGAAAATAATTTAAAAAGTAATTATACTTCAGTCTCAAGTATTACCTTTTTCGGAGCATACACTTCAACAAATTCACACTGTCCGTTTATCCTCTGTCACTTCCCGTGTGCTAAACTTGTGGAAGAGGCAGTAATTTCGTAATTTTACTGATGTATAATTGAATTGGGTGCCTCAAGAGGACACATGTTTTGCCTGAAGGACTCTAGAAAAGGTGGATTTCATGCTAAACTGGAGTGAAAATTCTGGAAAATGTATTGCAATTCGCTCATTTTAATCATTCATTTTCGTATACTTTGAGGATTTATAAAATTTTGATGTATCGTTATGATTAGTTGCTGGAGGATATTTGGTATTGCACCTTACTTCATGCCTGTACTCACATAGTAATAATATGTATGTCGGATCCGCAAGTAAAATTGTGCAAATCGTCCATTTCGGCACTAATTCTCCCTAAGGTAAATTTGAAATTGAAAGCAAAAGCAAATGCTTCATGCTCTACTTGTGCTGAATCATATTATGTATGGTTGGTTCGATTTCAAGCTAAGAGAGCCTTTGAGCACAATAACAATGTATAATAACTGGAAAATGTATTGCAATTCGCTCATTTTAATCATTCATTTTCGTATACTTTGAGGATTTATAAAATTTTGATGTATCGTTATGATTAGTTGCTGGAGGATATTTGGTATTGCACCTACTGCTCCGACCAACAGTAACTTCATGCCCATACTCACATAGTAATATGCTGGATCGGCAAGTAAATTTGTGCAAATCGTCCATTTCGCCACTAATTCTCCCCAAGGTAAATTTGAAATTGAAAGCAAAAGCAAATGCTTCATGCTCTACTTGTGCTGAATCATATTATGTATGGTTGGTTCGATTTCAAGCTAAGAGAGCCTTTGAGCACAATAACCATGTATAATATCACAAATTGAATGGATTCCAGAGTATACCGATTACCATTACCAGTTGCAAGCAGTAACATTTAATGTGAATTTAAAAATCAAGCAGAAGGTAATTTGAAATTTGGCCCTAAACTTTAAAACGACCTCAACCGAGGCAGATTCAAGTACTCATAATATGTGTGTGCATTAAAAGTATTTTATATAGTACGCGCGTACACACGTGGAAATTTAAGGAAGAAATGCTTGTTAAGTTTTACAAGTTTTTACTTTTCATTTTTCCTTGACTTTACTGTTGATTACAGGGGAATAGTACTGCAAAGTCTGCTTTACTACTACTAGTACGTACATTCAAAAAGAATTGCATAAGTCGTAAGTGTAATTTGTATAAAGCGGCCGTATCTATTTGATCTTTTGATTTTTGGTCGTTCATCACTGAAATTGAAACCATGCGAAAACATTGTTACAACTTAACCCTTTTACAACCGGGAACCCTTTGATTCATGCGATGCCCTTGACACTAACAGTTGTGATGTGGTCTACATAATGAAAAGGTATCTTGACTCTCTTTCAATCTTCGGAAAATGCTTCGATGCACGAACGTGAAATTGAAAACATGAGCTAACACAAATATGTATAAAAGAGAACACAGAGCTGCATACATGGCATAGTAAATTCTATTCGCGTATTTCCATGTTATCTCTACATGCAATATACTATTTCTGCTTCACCGTCACATATTAACCTGAGAAATTACAAAGATTGTTTGAAATAATCAATCTTTTGTTTCAATCAATTTTCAAGATTCATAATGTATTTTAAAAGCTGCTATGTATGATAAATACTTGATTTGTAGCAGCGTTTAGCATTTTACACACTGATGGGCATGGGAACTAGGAACTATGCACAGCAAAAGTGGAAAACTGTTTGCTCAGCAGATTCTACTCGTGATTTTCATTAAATCTCTAGTAATTGAGCTACTTCCACTGCCATTTCTACTTCGATGGCATTATATGCATCAAATAGAATCTCCCGGCGAAAGCCCACACTCTCTCTTTCTCTCTCCCTCTCAAACATTTCTCAATTTCACATTTGATTATATACTTGAATCATAGTAACTTTTACTGTCAAAGTGGTTACCATCAAACAGACTATTTTATCAATTTTATTTATTCTTTTGTTCTTCTCCTGTTTCCTTTCTCTATCCTCTCACTGAGTCGGAAAAAAGGTTGTGAAAGCAAATATCCCGGAAATCTACCATTCACTGTAGAGATTTTGCCAGTCGACAAAGTCAGAGAAATGCCTTGCTACAGAAAATTCTCATTTGCGTCCGATAAATACCCGTTTATGCTTTGTGTGCAGCAATCCGCAGTTTAAATCAGAGAAACTCGTCATACTCACAAGAGCACTTCCGCTTGATCGCAACCTTGGAGATTTAAAACGTTATTGTGGTTGGATTCCCAACAGAGCATTGCGTTACAATCCGCTACCAGCAAAAAAACAGTAAAAATCAAAGGATTACTGGATTTTCTTGGAAATAGAAGTTTATCTTGGAAAAAATCGACGTTTTCACTAGAAATCGTTTATAAGTCCCTTATGACTAGACTTATCATGTGATTTCTTTTCCCTCGATATTTCTTTACGGAATGTACTTGAACCATCTGTAGGAATGATAAATCTTAAAAACAAAGAATTCCAAGCAAGATTTTCCTTTGCTTTCAAAATTACGTTTTCATTGACATAGGAAACAAATCCAAGAATAATGCCACATGATAGATACTCCATCAGCCTTGAAAGTTTTGACATTTTTTCACTAAAACAATACTTAAAAGTTCTACAATCGAAACTGTTGCGAGTTTCTTTTACGAAACTACTTCGAGAAAATGATTAGCTGCGATTGCATGTAAGTATACACTAACGCTCGCCAATACGGTGAAAGTTACATTTTTGTCCTACACGACACTACTCAGTGACCTTGTCCAGCTAGCATGCAAAACAACGCCCATCGCTCTCTTCAAGTTTCGCCTTTCCAGTTATAAAACATTTACAAACAGTTTTCACCAAAATTAGTTCATTTCTTTGCACAACCTTGTCTAAAAACTTTTTATTCGATACATGCCAAATTTGATTTTAGTTTTCAGTTGAACTCAACAAAAACTTTGCGCCAATGCAACTCTAAACCTACATAACTATGAGACTTACAATCTAGGGCAATTATGTTCGATAATAAAATCATCTTTTTCTTGTGACCGAATTTTATCTACTAAATTATTAAAACATTCATTATTTTTATGTCGCTATTACCGTCGCCCTGAACATGTCTTCTAAGACGTAAAAAAACTTTCTTGTACATAAGTTGCCATATGCAAATATTTCGTTTAAATTTGCTTTTCCAGGGAGCAAAACGTTACGTTCGCGGAGAAAACCGCAACTTTACTTCACCAGTTTTTACGTACCTATGCATACGCGATAGGACTATTTTATAGCAAGCCACTTGCTAAAAGTTGGCAATATGTATGCAGATAGTATATTTGTTGTCGTAAACCAACTGTAAAGTAATTTTTTGCCTGTTTGTTTGGAAGTAACAACACGTCTTACTTGTCAGCTGTATTATTATTGTATGCTCGCCAACTGAATTGAACAAAATGGAAATAAATTGAGGAGGAGAAATTTTGTTGTTGTGCTAACCTGAATAAACGGATGAGGTGACACAGTAATAAGATTTGTAAAGGGTTTTCTCCTATACGCCACAATACACATGCATGAATGCTTGTCGCAGCACACTGCATATTTAATCTCATCTGGAAAAGCCCTACAAGTCTTTAGAGGATTTTCTCTTTTTTTTTATAGGAGAAAATAGAGTGCAAGAGAAAAACATGTCCTTGGAAGAAGAAGAAAAACAAAATGTTCTGGAGTTAAATTAGGGTTTCAGAGCAAAACCGGAATAGAAAATACAGCATAATGTATTAGCCAATACTACTGGCGACGCATTATATGGCATCAATACCTATACAACTTTATATAAAACCCTAAATAAACTATTTTCTTTCCGAATAAGAAAAAAACACATAATCCAAAATTTGTTGCACGAGCGAGTAGCATTGGATTTTTAACTCTTAACTTAAAAAAGTAGAACGAACGAAGAAAATACTGGGAACATAAAATCGATTATGTATTAATAGATTAAAATAGTTCAAACTTTTAATTGTCCTTATCTATTTCGTACCGACATACTAACGTCGCGTCAGTGAGTTGAGCTATACAACAGAAAAGAGACAGACAGGCATGTTTTCATGCACATACATATATTTAAAAGGTAACAACTGGGAGAAATAGAACATCAATTGTTGAAGTAACTAGTTCAGCCATTTTTGTGGGTTGCGAAACTCGCATGAATAAGCGTTACCAAATAGGTAGGTATTCCATTCATTTTCGCAATGGATCAGCCGGAACAATGATATACGGGTGGGTTGTGACCTGGCTAAATAAATACGAGTGTTCTGACACTTTTTTTCGTTGAGATGTAATACTATTTTAAGTCCGTTTAATTTACCGGTCCGGCTTTTAAAAGATGAGTAACAAAACGATCAGCCTTTTTTACGAAACGCGCTAAAACTCCCACGCAGACTACACAAGGTTTCGGTTTAAGCTGATACTTTTTTTTTTGCGAAAACCCTGAGCCCAGCTTTGTTTCCCTGACACTAATTTTCCTTCCTGGCTTCTAAGAAGACAGTAAACTTTCCCCCAAATGGATGTAATGTTCAAGGATACCCTTCAACTTTGCTTCTGTCACGTGTAAAACAAACCCTTTTTTGTTTAGAAAGTTTTCTGCATCAGAACCAAAAACTGATCAGATTTTTGTTCTATCATCGTTATATATCTAAGGGCAATCATTTCAAGTGTAAATTCCATACATATTTTGAGCTTCACTTGCGAATCGGGTCTCTGTGCTTGATCAAACGGTGAGGGTTTATAGTACAAAAAAAACTGCGAGCAACAAACGGTCCCTGATGGATCACCGATCCCTTGTAATCTGATAAAATACGGGCTCATAATCGGTTGGAAACTGCATAAGAAAAACGTAAAACCTTCCGCCATTTTTTTGCAACTGACATGTATATGTTCATACCCCAGCTTGGGAAAAGGGATAAAAAGCGAGGTTTTTTTATATACGATTTTGGCAGGGCACGGTCTACAGACAAGCTGGGATTGTGGACGCAATAATTTATGAATGAAATGGGCGGAAAACAGAACGGAAATCGGAAGGTCTTTTTTTCCAACGTTTTAGCTAAGAGAGAGGAGATAGCAGAGAGTAAAAGCATCTCATCTTCATATCCACTTGTATGTCGGCTTGAAACCATCTCTCCTACTGTTTGTAATCTCCAATGCTACTATTATCATTTTCTTGGAAGCTGCTATCTTCTATTCAAAACACTGAGGTATGCATGATACCAGTGGACCTCTATGGAAGGCTATTATATGTAGGTAGTTTACAATGCTTCAGCAGATAGATGTGATGATCAAGAAGACCCAGGTAGGTGAGGTATTGCAGCCACTTGAGTATAAAATATGTGATATTTTGTGTGCGTGCTTGAACAGCTTATTGCAGCAAGATAAGGGAAAAAAATGAGTTTGAAGGATAGGAGAAATAAAATGCTTACCTTGAGAGAAAAAAAAATACATAGGTAAATATAATAATGTTTTCGTAGTGTAATTTTCTCGCAACGATTTTTCGTTGGCACTTTTTTTAAGTTTGCCGATCTCGTTGGGCCGCTCGATATTGTAGTGAAAGCATGAAGAATGTTTTCTATTGATGATATCAAAGCTCATATACACTACCGTCAGTGAAAACAAAATCCTGAAAAATAGGTAGAGTTCGTGGAAAAGCTAAATGGAAATGACAGTATAACATGAAACCTAAAAGTGGACAAGTCTACTACTTTTCCTCTAAAAAAAGAACGAAACTTGGGAAAAGGTGACCTTCTTCCGGACGCTGCACCCGTTATGCTTTTCAGTAGTGTGTCGTTTTCTGGATTTGGCTTTTTGCACAAAAAATACTAAGAGAGAAAAGAGAAAACGGTTTTAGGCACATGACACCATAGAGAAAACTTTGGTGACAGTAGTCGCACGCACACAATACAGAAACAACTGGCTGCTTTTTTTGCGACACAAC
>JAAXOA010004324.1:0-10412 GCA_036561885.1 Salina celebensis
GAATTCTGTCGACGTTGCAGCAGAAGACGACGTACATACCAGATAGAAATGGGGCTACCTTGGACGAAATGTCCAAGTCAGATAGACTGGATAGTACCGACAATGAATACCTAAATGGTATGGCCTTGCGCTCTACATCAATATTAGGACTTTTAATGTTATAATTGATAAATTTTATTTAATTTGCTTCTACATGTGATATTTGCAGAGACTGTCGTGGGCGTCACCACGCTCAACCCAACCCCCAGCCCGTTTGGCCCACCGGCTGTTGGTTTCCTTTACCAGTTTCCTATTATAAAGGAGATATGGAAAACATTTTCTGAGAATATATTTGAAGTGTTCAATTCTTCGTCACCGCTTACGGATTCACCAGGTGTGGCGCCAGCACAAGCCAATCCTTCCACTATTGTTGAAAACGATGCCGCTTCCGTCACGTCGGGTACTTCACCAGGAGATTTCCACCAGGAATATTTCGAGTTTTCCACGGCACAAGCAGCTGCTGATCTCATGAAATTAGCCGAGGTTTTAATGTGTATAGTCGGTAAGACGATAGATATTCAATGAATTTCTTTAAAGAATCTTTTATGATCAATTGACTAACTCGGACTTCCGTTTTCTTTCTTGCAGTATTTTTTGTTGCCATCATCACTTTCATGCTGGCTACCGAGAATCTTGTTAAGCTCTATACTTATCTCATCTCCTTCATCGCTTTGTACGGATCATTTATTTTTACGCCGTTTCCTACCGCATTCGCACTCGCAACGATACCTTCACTGGTTTACAACTTGACCTGTCGGAGTGCCATTGCAGCGATGTACTATATATGTCGCAGTTGGCCTGGAGGAGGGCCGATAGTAGGAGGAAATGGTTTTAACTTAACCGGCAACACAAACGGCGCTGGTGTCCGCCCAGGACGAGGAGATGCCGCTCCAGTCGTACCTACAGTAGCAACTACAGCAGAAACAAATAACAACTTTATCACTAACTCGTCGAAACTTGCATCAACAACGGAATGTCTCCTACTTGGAATGTTTTTCGTAACCGGTGCTGTGAAGATTCATCCGTTGGCTTACTTTATCATTGTGGTTTGTCTGCATCATCCGCTACTTCGTTGTATCCCAGATGTGTACGCGTTTTTGAAGTCGTCGTGGAATGAAACGAAGAGGGTGCAAAATGAATATGGCTTGAGTCATTTAATCCAAGTGGAAAGTGGAAGATTGCGAGTGAACACAGTATTTCGGTTATTTTGGGTGACAAGGGCAGCTTACGACGCTGTCTCGAAATGTTGTAACGAGCCCCTCAACTTGATGGTCCGTTACGTTATGACTCACGGGACGGAGACTTTCACCGGTGTCGTGGGACTGACAGTAACAGTCTCTGCAATCTGTCATCAGGTAAAAGCAAATAGAATATTTTTAAGTTAAAGGGAAGATTTGAATCTAGACAAAGATTAATAACAAGTGTGTCGTTTTTCCAGATTGGTGAATGTCTTCTGTATCTCCTGTACAATGGTGCTAACACTGAAGCTGACGCAAACCGATTTGGTTCCATCTCGACTGTGCTGTTTTTTATTCTCAGTTTGCAAACCGGACTAACTTCACTCGATCCAGAGAAACGTCTTGATAGACTAGCTAAAAATATCGNAACCGGACTAACTTCACTCGATCCAGAGAAACGTCTTGATAGACTAGCTAAAAATATCGTTCTGCTTGGAACTGCTTTGTTCCACGCGCTTCATCAAATGATCGCCCCAGTTTTGACAGCATTTCGAGCATTCCAAACACTTCAAATCAGAGCTGCCGTGTTATCATGTACATCATTCTTTGTGTCTGGATTTCTCACTTATTATCTTCTCCGATATTCTACAATTTCTACCTGGTCACTGGCAGTTTTGGCACTCGCCATTGAATTCAAAATCAAAATATGTATTTCTCTTCTCATTTCCTTTGTGGTCTACCTCTCCCAACTCGTCCACTATCCAGAAGGACTTGAAAAGTTTGTCAACTCTTGCAGACGCGTTTTGCCAACTTTCATGGTTCGGTTTTTCGATCATCTTCATGACGAACTGAGCCACGAGGATGTTGTCTTCTACCTTAGATCAGTTGCAAACGTAGGCGAGTTTCTTACCGGAATATTTTTATTTGCAAATGCCGTTTGGATTTTCTTTTTTGAGAGTGCCAGTGCAATCAGAGCGATTGGCATGAGTGTTCACGCCTACTTTAACATTTGGTGTGAGGCACAGAAAGGTTGGAGAGTTTATTGCCAACGGAAAACTGCGTCACAAAAAATCATGTCCTTGGCGGACGCGACGGATGAACAGTTGCGTTCAAGGCAAGATGACGTAAGTGAACTTACTGAACAAAGATTTTATTACAAGTTTCCCCCACCCTCCAAAGAATCAATCAAACTAAAAAAAATCACATTTTTTTATCAACTTTTCTTTCAGGTTTGTGCTGTTTGTTACGAGGAAATGGAGTCTGCCAAAGTGACAAACTGTAACCATCTCTTCCATGCTGTGTGTTTACGCAAATGGTTGTACGTACAAAACACGTGTCCCCTTTGCCACGAGGTTTTATATCGAGAAGACGCACTCGATAGTGGCACTGAAAATGACGCAGTTCCTCCCCCACAACCCCCAATTCCAGAGCAACCACCACAGCAACAACGTCAGACTGAAAATCCACAAAATGCGCCCGTTGAAAGAAATACTCAACAGCAGCCCTACGTAGCAAATCCTCCTCATGTGCCTAGTTCACGTCGCGGTAGCCGGCAGATAATAACAAATTACAACAGGCTGCAGCATCCGTCATCCGATGAGAACGACACAGAACCTGAAACCCAATCGTCGAGCTCTAGGAGAACTTTAAACAATAACACAAACAGAAGATTAAGTCCTTGCACGGGTGCAAGAGTTGAAGCTATGCGCTACTCTGTGTACTCCTCTTCCGGTGATAGTTCTTCCTCAGCGGGCTCCTCTTCGGGAGGCGGCTCGCGAACAAGATCGAGATTCTTCGATATGAACTCAACTGACAGTGATAATGAGCATGGAAACTCTTCCAGTGGAACAGAATATACTGTTGGAGATGGATCTGGTGATGAGATCTGGGCTAATGACTACAGCTCATCGGACGATGATGAGCAACCTGCAAACGGTCAGGCTTCCGGTGGGGCCAGAAGGCATCGAGGGAATGCTATTGGAGTGCCGCTTCTCCTATAACTTATCTTGATATGTTTACCCATTCTAATTGTCATTTTAAGAAACCACAGAGCTACTAATTAATTAAAAAGCGTTTGCTAACAAAAACGTGTTGAAATTCGGGAGAAAAAGTCATTAACGTGAGACAGCGGAACCACATTGTTGTTGTGTGATATCTTTTAAATATTTAGGCTATTAACAATAAGTCTAGTGTAGAGACGCTCGATATTGTAATCTCTGTTTAGACGTACGCAAGCAATTCGTTCATGTATGAAAAGTAATATGGAATTTATTGTTGTGTAATTATTTTCACTGTCTGTTTCTGACAATGAATCTTACATGGAATGGGAGGAATCCCCAATCAAACCTGACTTGACTGTGCTATAATAAGTTTGTATTTTTTTGTGTAAAAATATGTTTCATATCTAAACCGGATGTTGGTCAGCTAGTCCAGAGAAATATAATTTCCTATTTCAGTTTCATACTATGATCAGCCACGAACGCAGCAGTTTTTTGTTTTTCCTAAAACATTATATTTTGAAGAAAATATTCTTGTAATCACTGTGAAGAAAAGTCTACATTATCATATGTATATACTTCAACTGTAATCGTCGTAATCGTAATCTCCTTCAGAAACTGATATAATTATGTCTGTCATGTATTATTATTTACTGTTTGTAAACTACCCCTACATCCTAATATTTGTTTGTGACAAAAAACCACAAGTTGTATTTACTTTAGAACTATATAATGCTGTTAATTGCTAATTAAAAGCTGTCAATGTAGCAAAATACGCCATTTCCCATTTGTATTCAAAGATTTAATTCAGCACCTAACTTCACTAAAAACAACATGTCTGCATGTTTCAATTCCACCATGTTTCCATTTCTTTCAATGTAACCTCGCACAATTCACATTTTTTTCATTACGCTCAAGTAAACGACTGCCAAATTCTTGATGTTAGCTTCATTTCTGAAAAATTATGCAGTTTTGGAGTGACCATCATTGGCATTGCGAAATCCTGTAAACGAAACCTTCAAAAGCGCCACAATTATATTAGAGAACTGAGCAAGCAATGATTGCAATGAGATTTGTTGAATTAATCGTAGAGGTGAATACACCTACACTGCTAACATAAATCCAAGCATTATACGGAGTATCATTAGATTGAAACATGTTGTGCTGAATTTATAATTCGTAAAAGTATAAATCATTGTGAAGCAATTTCTTTAATGATTATATAAACGCTAATAAATAAAACCATGTGTTTATGTCTGCTACACGTGGAAATAAGCAATTATGATTTTCCAACTGGAACTAGAACGTGGGAGAGGTGCGTGGAAAATAAAGTTGTACGTTGTGCGGAGAACTGACAGCGTGTGGAGTGCGTGACGAAGATTCATAAAACTTATCCATATTTCAACTGTCTCGGCAGGTGGATAGACACATAACGTGAAATGGCAAATCAGAAACTTTCGTTTCAAATTGGTTTCTTTTTTGCTATTTTATACATTATACACAATGCTCATGTCATTTCACTGTCAAGCCATTTACCATTAGAGAAAGCACAAACCGTTCAAATGGTATCTAGATAGCTTTTTATCGATCTTGATTCATTATGCAAACTGTTTGCCATTCTTTTCCTAAAACTATGCATCCATTTTAGATACAAAAGCGCTAATAAAAAACATCCATTTACATTACTGTATTGTATAGCTTTCATTTTTCAAACTTTGTCCCTTCTTGTACACAAAGCTGACAACAAAATAGCAAAGTGAAATCAATACAAGCTGAAAGAAAATTATGATTTTTTCGTTTAGAATCTAGCATGATAGCTAATGTAGAACTTTTATTTTGATGGTTTGTCATTTATCATCTTTCCTGCTGGCCATGTCATGACTGAGCTCGCTCACGTGCATGAAAACATGGAAGAAAGGAGTAAATTCAACAGAGATAATGAAAGAGAAAAAAACATGCTAAGTGAAAGTTTGTGAGGAAAAATCTGAAAACTACGTTGGAGTCCGAGGGTTGTTCTTTTATTGCTTCGTTAGACATTCAGCCATTTACTTTCCAAATCACTATTGGCTCCGTAGGAACAATTTCAAAAATTCTAGAATTAGTTTGATTCTAAAATAGTGTAGAGGAATTTCGCAAAATTCTACATGCAATATCAACTTGCCCCGTAAAATATCCAAAAACAAATGCTATTGACGCTTCATTAGATAACATCCATCTGCATTACTGGCCAGTGTTTTTAGCAAAAGTAGCTTCATTGTTTTGTTAAAAGTTTGTAACTAACTAAAAATCCTGTCAAAATGGAGGCTAAAATGATAGCGAACTCGGTGCCAGTGAAGCCCACATTTCCAAAGATTCTTATTGAAGCAACAGAACAAGTTATCCAAGCCGGCCAGCGAATCGACGACCGTCCCGGGGGTACTGCTCAGGGTGAAAATGCGTCAGGCGGTGGTGCAGGTGGCAAGTCCTTGAAAAAGAAAGCCGGCAACAAAGATGAAGAGCGATTGAGAAAACTTGTGGCCAAGCGTCATGGCGGTGACACAGAAGCAGAAGAGGTCCGCACATACCGAAACTTTGACGAGCGCCGTTTGGGATTCCTGGTGATTGGAGAACAGCATAGATTAATAGGAGCCTCAGGCCAAAACAAGTTCATCTATCCGGAAGCCCCTCCAATTGACTTTTCATATTGTATGGTCAACAAATGTGAAGAAATAGTTACAGAAAACGAGCAGCCTCAAACAAAACGAAACCACAGACAACCTGAAAAGACTCACGATGACCGTTATAAGACATCCGGTGTAAGACTGAGCTACAACGTCATCGACACAATTGAAGGGCTGATTAACGTTCTATTTAAGATTCTTGATGCTGGACCTATCGGTCTTTGCTGGCTGGACTTGTCATTTAACGCTATAACCAAATTGGATGAAGATGTAAGTTGTTGCATAACACAATTTACATTTACAGTTGTAATTTTACATTATTTTCGTTCATTTGCTGGATTCTTTTTTTCTTTGATAGACGTTTTCTCAGCTGCCCAATCTGAAAATCCTGTACCTGCATGGGAACTGTATTACTGACATGACAGAAGTTCCTACTTTGATGTGCCTTAAACAGTTGCACACTCTCACTTTGCACGTAAGAGAAATGTATTTTGTAGCACTTTCATGAAGTATTTTTTAAAAAAATATATCAAGATTGTTTTCAACAGGGAAATCCTGTGGAGGAAGAGGAAGGCTACAGAATTGCTGTATTGAACTTTCTTCCTCGGCTGAAGCACTTTGATTTTATAGCTGTGACAAAATCGGAACAAAGCTAATGTGCAAGAATTTGGTGCAAAGTATCTACCATACTGGGAACAACGCCATGACCAATTGGAAGCCATTTATCAAATGAAAATGAAAGCTGGACAGGTCACACACACAGAGAAAGTTATGCAAGGGCCTGATGATTATGACGGGGATGATGTTTTTGAACGTGATTGATCGTCATTTTGAAAAAAAAATCTTTCATGATTTTAAGTTTTTAAAAAACCGACCATTAATGAATCATCGTACTGAGACAATCTTTGAAGTAGTTTTCTACTATTTTTTAACCGACTGGCAATATCGAATCCACAATAAAAATATTCAAAACGAGCTCAAAGCGTTGTGCATAGAATCTAGTTTCCAGTTCTTCTTCTCTGTAAAATAATGGTTTATAATTAAAATGCATTACGAGGCGTCGTTCTAAAAGTTGGTTTTGTTTACATCGAGAAATAATTGTATTTTTTTCAAAGATTTCTTCTCATTCGCACAATATAGTTTGTCGTAATTGATAAGTAATTTACATTGTAGAAAAATTGAGTTTTGTGTAAATTGGAGCGAAAGATAAGAATCGAAACAATTTGCAAATACTCATCATGAGCAAACCAAATCGACAATAAAATCTTTTTATCATTAACTAAATAAAGTACAATACACTTTTATATTCATGATAGTTTATATTCATCATTTTTCTTCATTCAACCCGGAAACTTGAAGTTATGTTTTTTTTGTAAATAGTGTGTTTCAGTGGCGAACAAGAAGGTGACGAGACCAAAATATATTATAAGAAAAATAACATAAAGTCGACTGTCCCAAGGTATTATGCAAGAGTCTCCGTTTCATTGTTGTTAATAGATCCAGTTTGTTGTTGATTAAGTTAAAAGTAAAGCGCTGCTTGCAACGCGGCTACCAAACTTCATCTTCTGTGAGACTTGTGTTTGTGATGATGCCGCTTAGGAGGTGGCGAGTAGGACCTGCTACGACTTCGGCCGGACCGCCTAGAGTGCTTCTTCGATGATTTCCTATCGCGATCACGTTCTCTCTCACGGGAGCGTGAACGTGAGCGAGACCTTGAGCTGGAGTATGATCTTGGGTACCTATTACTGCGATATTAAATTAAAACGAATTGATTAGAGCTGTCACAAAGTTTGTTTTGTGGAATTGAAAAATCGATTTTACTAATAGAACTTACGAAGTCTTCTTTCGTTTTTTGCTCTTATGCCTTTTAGGGTTGTCGTCATAAGGTATTGGAGATGGAGTCCGACGGGAACGTTTACTTGGGCTATAATATTAAATAAAATATTTTCATTAAATTGTAATTGATGCCGAACCTTTTACTTTAACATCGAACTTACTCTGGTGAATTTGCTACGGATCGTTTCCCGTCGCGTTTCCCTGCTTCGTCTCTGTGCCTTCTATCCCTGCTTTCCTCATGGGATCTATCCCTGCCGTTGTTTACTCCGGTGGACGATGAGACATTTGTTGTATTGGTCGTTGCAGCCGCAGCAGGGGATGTAGGTCGGGACTGTGGGCTTGCTGTCGAAGGGGTGCCTAGTGTTGCTTTATCATTTGTAGCAGATGAGGACGCAGCAGACTTTGATTTCTGCTTTGATTCTTGGTATGTTTTGATCAACAGTTCCAACTTACTTTCCAATTGTTCGTAATTAACCTACAAAATATATTCAGTCCACATAGATCTTAATAAACTTTCTTGATGACTCAAATTCTCACTTTTAAATTATGATTCTTACCTTAGGTCGCTCATACAAGGATAAAATGTTTTCACATATATCAATTATTTGAGCTTCTGTTGCATCAAATGCAATAAACCATGGCGGACTATTAGGCAATGGAATCTTGAGGACCCTAGCGCTTAAAAATATACATGCGACAGGCAATGGCTTCAGGTGTGTAACGACAAAATACATTACATCGTAAAGCGTCAGACATATAGTTCCTGTAAAAATAAATCGAGATTAAAAAAGGTGGTCGCCAGAAAATATTTTTCACTTTTCACTTAATAAATAATTTTGTGTTAGGCTTCTTACCACGAAAGCTGGACGAATTCCGAATCGTTATCATACGTTAATTGTTGCAGGTATATAACAATTAATTTATGTGGATGCTTGACATGGACGCAAAAACCTAACTCCTTCAGAACTCGTCTCTCAGCAAGCGTCACGTCATTCTTCATTCTTATATACGCAGCATCGAGAATCATGGGCTGAATAGGCCTGGAGTAAAAACGAAACAATCAATTACACAAATAATATTCGTAAGAATTACTTGTATCGGGTCAACATGAATTTCGGCTCCTGGATTAGGTCATCATCTTCTGTGCACGCAGCTGGCTTAATCACTGAAAGTTACTGTCACAAAGCTATTTAATACATAAAAATATTGAATAATCTGATCTTCATCATCATCGTGGATTTTTGGACAGGGAGCTCCAGTTTTAGCAAAAGAATGCATATCGGAATGCAGCGTAATTAAGAATACAAAAGCTTTTTGAATAACAGGCATAAAACAAACAGAATTTGATAGTAAGTAAAAAGAATTACTGATTAAAAGCATAACTAACATTCTGAAATAACTCTTGAACCAATGAAGTTTTGGGCGCAACCCTTGTCGATTGAAGTAAACGATACAAGTATCATCTGATAAGAGAATCCTTTTTCGTCCTGATGCATTTAAAACTTAAGCTAGAAAGGCAAACTAAGAGAAAAAAATCGCAGATAAGCAACCCTTAGCATAATATTAGTATCAGTTTGAAACGCACGAAAATCTCTGAAAGATGATCCTCTCTCACAGTGCGTTGATAACGCCTTATCAATCTTTCTATTGCAAAATATTTTCTTGAGCACGGAAAAATGATCCTTTCAGAGACTTTCGGTTATCCTACTAAATAGAAAGAACTTAACATAATCAATCAATAATATAACATTTGCCCAGCTGCAATATAGAAAAAAAAGAAGCATAAGAGGCTTTAGGACTCACACGAGGAGCATTTTGTGCGTTTTTATACAAAATTTCAATAGGGGGACATATTCAGTTATCACCAAAAATTACTGAGAGAAGTGGTGCATTTTCTGACTGACAGTGGGGTACCCTTGATCATACAACACAAGTGCGCAGATGTCGGGTCGTTTTTTACACACGATGAATGATGAGTAGATTCAGATGATTCACAGCTCGAGTTCAAAAGATTTATAAAGAGATTCCCCTCCTTTGCAGGTGTTGCTTCCACCTCCCCAACGGAAAAACATTCATATCACAACAGACGAGGAAAATATTAGATCATGTCCAATTGTCAAAAAATGCTTGTATATTAGGGTATCATTACCGTGATTATCTCCAGCTTATCGGCGTGCACAGAGACGTTGGATTTTTGTCTTAGCGTTAACGCCTAAAAGTTTAACGATAATACATGTTATATCGGTCATTATCATAATTTAAAGAACAAGCAGCCGAATTCCACGCAAAAATAATAAAAATCATTTTGTAAAGTGAAAATACAGAGCTAACTACGTTACAACTTGTATTCTGAATCAAATCAGGGCAACTTACTTTCCAGCTCGGACAAGTTTTACATGATGAAAGACATTAACCACATCTCGGATCCGCCTAGGTGCCTCTTCAATTTTACTAGCGAGATAGACACACGCCATTGCTGTGGGTTCCATCGGCTGGCGAATGAAGGATTTAGAGTAGTAAAACCTCTGGAAAAGTACTTGTCCAGTAGCCATTGCAGTCTGTAAACAACGATTAATTGCTCAAAATTCATTTTGACCGCGAAATGCTCGGAAATCCGGAATTGTTTTACTAACCTGAGGTAGCTTTAGTAGGATTCCTGCCGTGGTAATTAGTTCACAACCCATAATCCTCAAATCTGTTTC
>JAAXOA010004325.1:0-10412 GCA_036561885.1 Salina celebensis
TGATGCTAGTAAAAAAACAAGACAATTTATGATGATGCAGTGAAAATGTGACGTGGGGGTGGCAAAACCTAATATACTTACCAGCATCACATGAGAAACAAAGTTATTTTTTGTATATTAGTGAAAGAAAAAAAAACAATCACATTCCCAGATAATTTAGCTTTGATTGCAGTTACATAAAAGCACGTTCAATCAAGAGAAGATGACGATTACCGAGATTCCGATCGGGTTGTTGAGAAAAAGTATTTGAACTTTTGCATGCAAAAATGAAATAAACTGTTAGTTTTGTCACATGCGATATCATATAAATGGGTGTGTGGAATGCTCTAAACGGCTAGACTGACTAGCTAAATAGATGAGAGGAGACTGTGAGTAATTTCTCTTTGCCTCTGTAGAAATTACACGTAACGGAAAAGTTGTTACGATTTTTTTCTTCAAATCTTTCAAATCAGAAACCGCATTCAAGTTGAGATTTAAGAAAAACAAACAGCTTGTTGACCCATCATATAAAAAAAAGTCTATTATAAAAGAATGCGAGAAGGAAATTACAAGGGAGTTTCAATCATAATGATGGCTATGCGGCTACTATCTGTGAAATATTCATAACCAGTATTATAGGCGTAATAGTAATAGCAAGAACAAATAAATGCACAATTTTCAATTTCGCTCTAAAAAGATAGAAAAGAGTGTCTGATTATGTGTGCCTCCACGAAAACCTGTCAAGGCGCTGCATTCCTTTCGCGAAGAATGATGAAAAATAGCGAAAGAAAGAAACTGACAGACAACAATACTGGTGAAGTGGGTATTGCTAGGACGGAGAACGGTTGGCTTTAAACAAAACTTCATATAAGGGCTCGTCCATAAAGAACGTCACGTGGATTGGGAGGTGTGTTATTTGTGAATGGCCCGAAAAATGAAGACTTGGTAGTAAGTCTCCATCAGACGCTAGGCCGGGCCCTGGTGTGCCGAGAGGATAAAGCTTCACAGCCTTCAGCCGAGCCCCGTCGTCTGTCAGAGCCGCCCCAACGCCGGCTGCTAGGTCTCCCCCTCCCCCTCCAGTCTCCTCTTAATTCATGTGACGTTCTTTATGGATCATCCCTAATATATATATCCACGTTTATCCTTCAACAGCACTTTTTCTTGGCTTGTTCAACAACAGAAAAAAACCTTTAACTACCTTAGAGGTAGTTTTTATACAGGCTCGAAAGAAATACAGGTTTTTGTATTTTTTTTAACTTGTAGTGCTCTACAAACTCAGCTATGTTGCTTTGCTACAAAGATTATGTTTTGTTTCAATTTTATAATGAACCTATTGTCCTCTTTTGCTCAGCTTTGTCTAAACATCTAATAGTATTTTTTGATAAAACAATTTTCTCCTGGTTTGTTTCTCCTAGAATGGGGAGAAATTATAATTGTGAAATGGAAATAGTCGCGGTAATTGTTTAGCAAACTGGTGTTGGGCTTTAAAAAAATACGTCATATAATGTCTTTAAACAGTATTGTGAATATATTTACAATGAATAGAAAGCGCCCAGTACATTTCAAATCACACACGATGAAACATTACTCCATTTGGGTAAACTACAAGTTAAGTCCTATAAGTTGGTTCAACACCAATATCAGTTGTTTAGTTGTTCACGTACAATTCAAAGCCTAAGCATTTCCTAGCATAATTTATTGTCGTCACAAATTCTGTTTACGGTCTTAAATTTCATGAAATCTGTTTGATTTGAAGTTCAGTAGGAGACTTAAGGGGTCCTCGTTGAGGAAACAAGAGGTTTAGTGTTTCAGGTGTTATATCACCGGATGTAAAAATGTCTTAGTTACATCATTGCTGTTAGTGTCCGACAAACACTGCACACATTTACTCTGTACAAGAAATATTTTAAAAATTACTGGTCCCTCATTCTTTCATCGTAGGTCATCAACTTTGCAAAGGTCATGGAATCACGAAGTATTTCCCCATTCGTATTATATTTGTCAATGTGTGAGAAGATAAGAATTTGGAATTTTATGGATAAAGATCGTTAGCATTATCATAGATCCATTTCCTTATATAGAGAAGCACTAAAAACTGCAAGCCAAGATAAGTGCAGCGGTTTTTTGTATTGCTCTGTTTTTCTGCAATCTTTTGCATACAACTGATTGAATCATGAGACAAAAGATAGGACATGAGGAGCAATGACTAAAAAAATATATATTTCGTTGTGTTTTACCTTTTAAAGGAGATTTTATGGCGGCCTCCATTAGTCCACTTAGAAGCTGACCGGACTTGGGATCTTCGGCCAAACCAGAACTAAAAGCCGCGAGGGCGTCGGCATGCTTGCCAAGGCATTGCAGTGCAACACCTTGACGATAGTAAGCCTGTCAGAAAACAAAAATCAACCATAATGTTATTTCATAATCTATATCAAATTGAAATACCAACATTGTTTTTTCGTGGATTTTTATTGGGCAGCTTTTTATAAACAAAAAAGTCAATTCGGGGTCGTCCATAAACTACGTCACGTTTATTGATAGGTAAGTTATTTGTGGACGGCCTGCATAATGAGAGTATGGGATTAAGCCTCCATGATACGAAGGGGTGGACTTTGGTCAGACGAGAGGACCGTACCCCCCAGCCGGAAGACGAGGCTCGGCGTCTGTCAGAGCGGCCCAACTCCGGCTGCCAGGCCTCCCCCTCCAGCCTCCTCGCCTGCTCCCTCTGGCCGCTTCGCCTACTACTCTAATTTTTCATACCGTTCACAAATAACCCACCTTCCAATCAATGTGACGTACTTTTTGGATCATCCCTTAAATGTAAGTTATTACTCACCTTTGACCATTTAGGATTGAGATCTCTAGCTTTTAAAGCGTCCTGAAGAGCACGAGGAAACTGTCCCAGCTTAATATACGCAGCGGAGCGGTTGGAGTAAAGGATATGATTATCTGGATCGATTTTAAGCGCTTCCGAGTAAAGTGCAACGGCCGTCTGGTAGTCTCCATTTTCGCAGGATGCGTTCGACTGGCGGACAATGTCAAGAAATATTTGTCTTCGGGACGCTACTGACGTCCCGCTTGCTAATCGTGACATTGCTGCCGTTTCCAAATAGAATATTTTTCTTCACGATTCCGTCTTTAATACATAATCCAATGAAGGAATGTAAATCAAAACATCCGTTGGAGTCGGCATTGATTGCAGGTCCAGCCGCAAAAATCACAAATAATTATGTATCATCAAAGGACCCACCAGAGTCATCAAAACCAATCATCAATTGCGTGTCGTTCACAGGAAAAATCGAAGAAATGCATTTCCAGGAGGGCAGCATCAGTGACATGAAGGGAAACAGGAAAAAAACAATTTTCACCTGTTATTATACTCAATCTTTTGGTTTCATATTGTTTCTTGCATCCCAGCAAATTTCCAAGAAACACCGCAACCGCACATTAACAGCATGATAAACCAGCATCAATGTAACAACCCATGGTCTAGTTTCACAGGTAATCCCACGAGACATCATCCAACTGCATAATATTATGCAACGTGTATCTCTACCAATATCACATCTTCACATCCAGTCCATTGTCAGGTACTCTTTGCACTCGTTGTTTAAAAATCTTTAAAAAAATCTCCATTGCCTCTAGATGGATGCAATATAATAACAATCCACCTTCAGAAACAATTTTCTTTTCATATAGATGAACGCATTGTTTGAGTCTCCTTTAATAGTTTACTCTTCAATGCTTACAAGGGGAAAATGTAGTTGAGTTGAGAAAACAGGAATAAAGCCGAGACAAACCGCAGTACCTCTCAATACACTGTTTTTTTTTTGTTTGGTGGAAGCAATTTTAGAGGGATGATGATTACCACCACCACAACCACTACTCCTCATCATACAATTCTTGATACTGTTTTACTCTAGGGAGGCTCTTGATGATGAAATCCCGTGAACAACGTTCTACCTTCAGGTATAAAGAACAATTTCAGGTAGGAATAACACAACACGGAGCAAGAGCTCCTATCTGAGATTAGGGACTATCCACTATGTATGTAACGGGAATTGAAAGGTGGGTTATTTGTAAACGGACGGAAAAATCACGGCGGCGGAGAAAGTCTCAATCAGACGGCGAGACGGCGACCCCGTCAGCCAGAGGACCATACCTACAGCCTACAGACGAGCCCTACGAAACAACTGGCTAGAGGACAGATCTTGCCAATGCCATTGAAGCGGCTCTGACAGACGGCTGGGTTCGTCTGTCGGCTGCGGCGTTTAGTCATCTCGGCTGAACGGGTCGTCGTCCCGTCGTCTGATATAGACTTACTCCCATGCCCTCCTTTTTCGGTCCATTCACAAATAATCCACCTTACAATTCCCGTTACGTACTGTATGGAGGAGCTGTTACTGAGAGATAGATTATCACCCTGTATTCTCCCCGGTTCTTTCGTAGTAAAATCATTTTCTAGTGTTTTTCTCAAACACTGCAAGCAAGTTGTCTTCTGGTGGAGAAGTTGCAAGTGGTGTTAGGATGGAAAAATACGAGAAGAAATGCCATTCAATAGAGAGGCTAGAGAAAAGCATTACTAATAGAAAAAGACAATGTTTCTTTTGTAGCGAGGAGTTAAGTCGAGGAAGGGTAGTGGAAGAACTAGTTGGAGGAATGCATGTAATAAGTGGTGTAATGGATAAGAAAGGGAGATCTAAATTAGCATGTGGAGACAAAGAGAAAAAAGCAGGTGGAGTGGGTCTAATGAGTACTTTCGGATTCTTTAACTGACTCTATGAGTGCGTGTCTCACTGGCTGAGCAAGATACTGTGTGCTCTCACTCCTACAGGTTTTTTTCTACAAAATCCTGAGCACTTCTCGCCGATGACAACGTCCGGAGTGAGATAGACGTGATGATGTTTGATGACATGATGATCGCAGTAAAGACTTTGGTGTACTGCACGACTGCAGTTGGAAATTGGAAAAAAAATATATGTGTAAGGGTTGATAATCTCTCATAAAAACGTTCTAAATCATGGGATTATTCATTTAAATCAGAAATTCCTTCGTATTTTGAAATATTTCCTAGTTGCATGAGCCATCGATGTATAAATATTTGTGAGATTTCTTTATAACTTGGATAATTTATATGAAGCTTTCGTTCACGTTTTCTTTGAACACACAAATCACTCCCGATAGTAATAAATAGTGATTTAACAAAAAATGGAGACAGGAAATCCGTGAACGTGAAACTGCATGATTACTACTGCCACTGCTACTCTTGAATCTTCGTGATCGATTGAGTTCCAAAAAAACCAGATCATACTTTGAAAAGTAGCGAGTCGTGCAAATTACGTACGTGTTTCTATGTGACTGTCACAAGTATAGAAAAAACAAAGTCAGGCATGACTGAACTATGTCTATTTTTCAAATGGTTAGTCAGAGTCTTGTGTCATTTTCAGAGGAAACCATCATTTCTTTCTGCTTTGAACACATAACTTTTGAAGACAAAATCCATCACAGGCAAGTTCAGCCCTTTGGGATAGCTTTTGTACGAGGGTGAGACGAAAGCGAGAAGAAACTTTCAACATGAAACTGTCTCCGTGGTTGAAAATGTTCAGAGTAATGGAAACCATTATCATTATCTAAACATGAGAAACAGCATTAGTGCTTTGTTCCTCATTGAAAATTCATTTGAAAATGATTCATCAGCCGACTAAAATAGCAACGTGACGAGGAGAAACGAAAAACCAACGTCTGAGTGAACATTATGAATTTAAAGCAAATGAAATTTTGATTCTTTACAAATTCCTGTCTACAGCTTATTTTTAAACAAAAATATTTACTTTCCTGGAATTGTAGTCATTACTCTCAACTATTTTTCCCCAGAGAATAAAAAGCTGTTGCTCAATCTGGTGGATTATCACAATAAATGCATTATGCTAGCTGACTGCCTCCATAAATTGACGCTCACTGATAGACTAGACAGGTTATACATATGCTTGATTGGATTGACCACCAGCGACGCTTCCATTCGGATTGTAACATTGATCGAAAAAAAAGCTACTGATAAAAGACTGTCCATAAAATACGTAGTGTTGATTGAAAGGTGACTTCTTTGTGAACGGCTCGAAAAATGTGATGATGGGAGGAAGTCTCCATCAGACGAAGGGGTGGACACGGCCGAGAGGACCGAGTCCTACAGGCCTCAAGACGAGCCCCGACGGTTAGCATAGACGACCCAACGATGGCGGCCGGATCGACCTAGACAGGCGAGGAGACTGGAGGGGGAGACACGCCAGCCGGCGTTGGGGCGGCTCTGACAGACGGCGGGGCTCGTCTGTCTGCTGTAGGACTCGTTCCTTTCGGCTGACCGTGTCCACCCCTTCGTCTGATCGAGACTTACTCCCATCCTCTTATTTTTCGAGCCGTTCACAACGAAGTCACCTTTCAATCAACGCTACGTATTTTATGGATAATCCCTCTTACTACACCGCTTTCAATTCATATTTCAATCTATTTGCATAGAAATCTCCTGGAATAAATTCAAAGCCAGTCCGCGTCGGTTTTCTTGGAAAATGACACAATCTTCTGATTGTGTTTTCTTAATTGAGAGTCAAATCGCTCTTAAGCAAGGTTCTAATATCAATGTCCATTTCGAGCAATCCAAATAGTATATTTTGTGAAATCTTGGCAGTAATTCTAATCCTAAAAGTTTGAAAGCGCTTTTTATCCCAACTGATAAATTTTTTATGACGTTCATATAAAAAATGGTATCAATCACCCAATAATAAAACGCTTTTCTTGTGCAGGTGGACACATTTTTATCTAAACAATACAGCCCAGCCAAAAAAACAAACGTATTGAAGATTTTTTTAGCCATGTCACCGCGGCTAAGTACTAACACGACGACTAGCGAATTCGTAACGAGGCCCGCCGACATGCTAAGGTTAAATCGGCTACGCATGCGGTGACACGGCTAAAAAATTCATCAATATTTGTATGAAGAAGATAATTGTAAAGAAAAACCTGTTGATGAAAACTAATAGAAAAAAATTCACTGTGACACTGCACACATCAGACTACTCTCGATAGCAAGCTTCGTTTGAACAAGGGAAAATGAATGGGAGCAAAAACTTGCGACTTGTCAATGTAATCAAGTAATTTTTCTAAGCAGGTTAATCAATACTAGGCAAGATGTTCACCACATGTTTATGATAACTTTAAAAGGAATTTAAATATGATAAGTGACTATGAAAAAGGCTGTTAAGTATTTTCCTTGCAACTATCGTATTTAAGTTAATAGCAAGTTGTGAGTTCCGAAATACAAACAAAAATTGTAAGTGCGCATTAGTTTAAAAAGCAATAACTGCCTTAAATCGCTCAGAAAAAAAACTGCGTTTGATCAGTAGCCAAAGAGTGATTAGCAGGATAGTCACGATAATTGTCATTTTAACTAGGGTTTGTTCTATCAGCAAGAAAGCTGTAATCATCTAGTCTCCTTAGTAGTTTTCTCTTCTAATTGACATTCAAAACAAGAGCAATACGCTCAGAAACGTGTTCATGAGAAGCATTTTTGGCAAATGTTTAATATAGTTCAGCCCAGCTGCAAAAGGATGAGCCAGAAGAGTACCGACAATCCTTTGGGATGATCCATAAAGTACGTCATGTTGATTGAAAGGTGGTCATTTGTGAACGACCTGAAAAATGAGAGCATGGGAGTGCCTCGACGAGCCAGCGACTGGAGGCCGCCTGAGACAAGAGACTAACCCGTAAGTGCGAAGCGGCCGGATGGCGCAGGCGAGGAGACTGGAGGAGGAGACACGGCAGCCGGCGTTGCGGTGGCTCCGACGGACGGTGGGGTTCGGCTGGAGGCCCGTGGGGTGAAATTCTCGAGAATGCGTCCTTCCCTTCGTCTGATGGAGACTCGCTCCCATACTCTCATTTTTCAGGTCGTTCACAAATAACCAACGTTTTCAATCAACATGACGTACTTTATGGACGACTCATTTACTCTGTTTTTCTGTATTGAATGCAAATGTTCGTAAATTGGGTTGTTTTCTCTTTGACAAACTAATCATACACTTGTGCCTAGTAAAGATATGCACTAACAAGTGTCAGCAGTCGTATTCACTTTTAAAATATGAAATTATGAGTGATTGTCGCCAAAAAACAAAAGGGCGATCGGTAACATCCTTTAACAGTGGCAATTTGCAGTTGTAAAATTAGCATGGAAATGGGCGTCGCCATAGAGTAAACGATAATAGGGAAAGGACCCCCACTCACACCGCCATCCCTAATAACAAACATGCTAATTGACGAGCAAAGGAAATCGCGATGAACATTGGGCAACCTACATGGTTTCTATTATCACACCGTCATCATGTGCCACTCATAGAGTAGCACTTTATTCAACAAGCCTGTATAAGTGCAGTCAACAACCACGTAAAAAGCAATTTTACTATCGAAAAAGGCATTAATTGAAAAAATGTCACAATAGAAATGCTAATTTGCAGTGCTACTCAGACTTATCACACGCCATTATTCAAGTCTTGAAGACGAAGAAGAAAAAATGGATCGTCCATAAAGAACGTCACGTGGAGTGAAGCTTGGGTTATTTGTGAACGGCCCGAAAAATGATTTTATTGGAGTAAGTCTTCATCAAGGCTCGCAGGCGAAACGGCCGAAGGGAGCAGGTGAGGAGACTAGAGGGGGATACCTGGCCGTTCAGAAAAACCTAGCTTCACTCGATGTGACGTTCTTTATGGATCATCCCAAAGAACGAATCAACTTTGAAAACCAGTAGCCATCAAAAAAAGGATTCATACCCATAAATGATTAAATTTTCGTGAGGTCATGCTTCATACATATTACAAGTTTCGTCGTAACTTTATCTTGTTTGCTTTTTTCCACTTTATATAAATATCATCGTATTCTGAATTATTACTGGCTACTTAAATGTTATCAATGCCAGTTTTGCAAACATGGTCATTCCCAAACAAATCTAGTGGAAGAGTCATCAGTCAACTTTTCTCACTCCATGTCTTTAAACTATCTTCCATCGGTTTTCAAAAAATCATGGTCAATAGTTCCTGTTATCTCACAGCGAACATGGAAAATATCTCCAGGAATGAATTTTCTAGCAACCCTTCTCATCGGAAAGTTGCACTGGGCTCTAAACGCATAATTAATCATGCCTCAAAGTTACCACCCACCCATTTACTTCTGGTGGGCATGACAGGCTAAAGAAATTTAGATCATTGAGCTCCAACTGAAATCCCTTTTCAAAGATTTTAGCTCCAGCTAAGGAGTCATCCATAAAGAACGTCACATTGAGTGAAGCTTTGGTTATTTGTGAACACCCCGAGATATGATTGCATGGGAGTACAATCAGTTTTCGGGCCGTTCACGAATTACACAAGCTTCACTCCATGTGAGGTTCTTTATGGATCATCCCTATAATCCGTGTCTGAAACTAAAACTTAGAAACCCCTCTTTGTAGGAATTGTTACTCTTGATACTGGTTTCTTAAATGTATTTTGTATTGATATAAATAAACAAGGTTTACCTGATTAGTCGGTTCCATGCATACTCACAATTAAGAAAAGAATCCACTTAACATTCCACATTTTAGCTTTAAAACTGCGACATTTGTAGCACAAAAAACACTTCCAATAACTTTAACACCTTGTTCACTAATTGTCACACTACTCATGCAACACTTTACATTTCCAAGGGATTATAAATAAAACCACATTAACTCCACTATCCCTCCAAAAACTTGTTGAGTTTTCCTCTGCGTAAATTTGTATTAATATTTCTTCCAGACTCACTTATTCCACTGACAACTGAAAAATGTTGCTGGAGCAAAATATTACAAATTTGGACGATTTTTTGTTGCAAAACTTGGTAGTGAATGGTGATAGTGGCGCTGTCAGATGTACGTAACATTAATGCAATAAGAAGCTGTTACTATTTATTATTATTGCAACAATTGACTATGGCTAAGGGTGGCAAACTCGACAGCAACATCTTCACATTTTTCTCGCTCACATATTCACTGTGCTAGTGCCTATTTATAACTGATGAGCAGGTAAGAAGAAAAACTTGTTGCATGATGATGAGCGGTGTTTTGTACCTTGACTTGTTTTCTTTACTAGAGCTCATTTAACATGGACAAGAAACGTTAGTAAGGTGGTGGTGCCAACACTGAAACTGTATCTAAAACATCTTTCCTTATGCATTACTCACACACAGACTGTCTCAACAATCAAGTATGTATGGAAAGATCCATAAAGTACGTCACGCACATTGAAAGTTTGGTTGTTTGTGAACGGCCCGGAAAAAAGGAGAGGATGAAGGTGAGATTTCCATGAGACGATGGGACAGACGGTCAGCCGAGAGGACCGAGCGCTACAGACATGGCAGCAGGCGTTGGGTCGTCTCTG
>JAAXOA010004326.1:0-10411 GCA_036561885.1 Salina celebensis
CGTGGATTCAATCATACATCTCGACAGTGACATGATCATCACCGGCAACATCTGGAGAATTTGGGAAAATCTTTACAACTTCCAGGGGGAACAGCTTATCGGTGTTGCGCGAAGCAACGAAGCTCATGACACGCATTACTTGAAAATGACGAAAAATTGGTTTGGTGACATTCCACATCCCGGACCGAGAGGAGTCAACGCAGGACTTTTAGTTATGAACCTTACTAAAATGCGGGAGTACGACTGGGATAGAAAGTTTGTTAAGACTTATGAGGACTACTCTAAAATAGTTAAATTAACGGGGCAAAGGACAATAAATATTTTGCTGGGATATGACACGGGCATTTTGAGAATGATGTCTTGCAAGTATAACTTTTGCCATCGTCACTGTGACAAAGGATTCACGTGCTTGGATGCGAAGGATGACCAAGTTCACTTGGTACATGGAAACGGCTTCAAAATGGAGTGTGGACAGGTCTTCCACTCTATTATGAAAGGGTTCAAGGAGGTTAGTTATATCAGACACTGGAAATATCAACAGCTTTTAGCATTTTTATGGGGAGTATTGAATATGATGTTTTTTTATTTCAGTTTAACATGACATTGATAACTAGAGAAGTGGAGGATAAGCAAATGATAGGAACCTTGAAGGAACACTTGATGTCTCCCATTCGTCAAGAATACGTCAAGGAGCAGTGCACCAACAAATGCTACGGGCTTCTCAACTCATTGCTATTTCAGAATCACTATACGAGGGATGACTAGAATGCAATGTAATGAATTACTATTTATCATTTATCTTTCGAAAATACTTTGCTAATATTTATTTACTCAAATGTTCTTTTGATTTGAATTGACGAATAAATTATTTTAACACAAGTAACAAGTGAAGGCTTAATTAAATCAAAGATCACAACACAACCCTACTACTCCTGATTTTTTTAATATTAAGAGTATGTGTTTACTTATCGTTAGTGACTGTTAGTAGTTGTACTGCTTGGTAATCGAATGGCTGAATCGTTGAATCGCTTGGTAAAATGAACCAGTTTTATTTTATATGCATGCTTAATTTTGCTTTTCATTGAGATTTGGTGCTACCATTATCAGAATTTTATACTGGCTTGGAGATTGAAACCAGTCCATAAAAATTGTGATGATTGAAAATGGTTTTAGTTTGTTTAAAAAATTAACATTTATTTCTCATAATATTCAACTTGATGGTCGTTGAAGGATAAAACAGAGTTTGCTTGGGTGATTAGTTTATCCGTAGATGAGTGGGCGAGCGGCAAGGACTGGGGCGGCAGCGTATCCGAAAGCTGGGGCGGCGAGGACTCCTGGGTATGGAGATGGCTCTGGGGAAGCGACGGCAATGGCAACAGCCAAAGCGAGGACAAGGAGGGCAGCGATCTGCAAACAAAAAAACAAAGTTGAAGTAGTTTTTTGTTAGTGTTTCAGGTTACCCCAACAAAGTTTTTAAATAAGTTTCCAAAAAAGACGTACGAGCTTGTACATGTTGATTGGTTTGTTTTGTGGATGACCACGAAGATTGTTTGGTTGGAATAGATGAGTTTGGAAATGCAAACTTGTTGAAAATTCTATCTGGTCGATTCTATTTATACCAAGCAACGTTGGGTTTTTATTGCCTCTGAAGCGAGTAGTTTAAAGCAAAAAGGTCTATAGTTTTGACTTTAAGTACACCTTCTACAGAATACAACAGCATGGCATTAGGTATTAGGTTAAATCTTAATTTAACGTTTTTTTTGCACCAAGTTACGCAATGTTTTTGTTGTCACTTTATTTGGAGAGCGCACAGGTACATGAGCCAAACGTGGGCAATAAAATAGCTAGTTTTATGGACGCGGAAACGCTTTTTTTTGTGGCACGTTTTTACATAATCGATAATACCTTCTGAGTTTTTACAACTGGTTTGAAAAAAGTCCATGTTTATTAAAATTTTTCCCTTTTCCACTTTGAAAACATTGTAAAAACATGAAATTGGTTAAAAACCGAATTTGAGTTTCAAATGCTGTCAGATGTGAAGGAATACTTTGCATGTTTTTCATTGCTTTTAAACAATATATTCGAGTTAAACCTTAAACATTCGAACTCTTCCACATCTCATTTGTCATTGAGAAACTATGAAAAACACTGATAAGGCAAGATTCGAAGAGCAAAAAGTTACTAAAGGAAAACGCACGCTTGAATGCTACATGCTACATACTACTAAATGCATTGTTCCTCTTTCATGCGCGCACTGTGCATTATCAAAGCACCCCATTCTGTACCAGCTGATGTGCATTGTGGTTCTAACCGCTGCTGGCTAATCTTGCAAATATTTTTACGTGACGTAAACAAACAGACTGACAGTCCAAGTACCTAATTTAAAATCATTTTAAAACTTTAAAATACCTTAGCTTTTTGTGTGCATCAGATTTAATTAAATTATACGAAAATGAAGCTCGTCGGGAAATACTTGGACAAGGATGGAAATGGGTAAGATTGATTGTTTCGATAATTTTATTTGTTTGATCTGGTGAAAACTTTAAATGAAAATGTAATGTAACTAATATACTAAATATGTTTAATTGGTTAGGTATATTACCTTAATTGCTGAAGAAAGTGAGGACATGTGGCACGCGTACAATTTAATCCAGGAAGGCAACCTTGTGAGAGCGTCGACGATAAGAAAAGTTCAATCTGAGTCGTCCACAGGTTCGTCATCAAGTAACAGGATAAGGACAACATTAACTATTCAAGTGGAAGGAGTGGACTTCGATATTCAGGCGTGTGTCCTTAGGTTAAAAGGGAGAAATCAAGCTGAAAATCAGTATGTGAAGGTAATTGGAAATTGGCAATTGTTTTCATATGTCGCCATTGCATTGTGTTGTAAACGGTAACTAACAACTGATGTATTCCTTTAACAGATGGGCGCTTATCACACTCTCGACTTGGAAGTGAGCAGAAAGTTTACAGTTACGAAAACCTGGGATTCTGTGGATTTAGAAAGAGTTGAAAATGCCTGTGACCCCTCTCAGGTAAAACTAGTTCATGTAGTTTTATTGTCAGCTAATTTACTTATTGCCAGCTATTTTCAGTATTTAACCGAAATGTTGTTTAATCTTTAGAAAGCTGATGTGGCTGCAGTTGTCATGCAGGAAGGTTTAGCCCATGTTTGTCTTGTTCTTTCGTCGATGACCTTAGTCAGAGCTAAAATTGACCAGTCGATACCTCGGAAGCGTCACGGAAATATAGGAAACTATGAAAAGGTAATGACAGCAGTCATTTATCATCTGGGATAACTCTGTGTGAAGAGATGTTAACCATATTTCTATATTTCAGGGCCTGCAAAAGTTTTTCGAAAATGTAATGCAAGCTTTGCTACGCCACGTAAACTTTGAAATCGTCAAGTGCGTCCTCGTCGCTAGCCCTGGGTTTGTGAAAGACCAGTTCTTCGAGTATATGTTCCAGTCCGCAGCTAAGAATGACAACAAGGTCCTCTTGGAAAATAAAGGAAAGTTCCTCCTCGTACATGCTTCCAGCGGATTCAAACATTCTTTGAGAGGTAGTCTGCATGACTGCACAGTCTAACCCTGTGTAAGGTCGTGCCTTTCAAAAAAAATGCAATGTTTAATTCTAAATTGAAAAAAGCTTGTTTTTATACAATTCTGTCGGTTCTTCCATTTTGTAGAAGTGTTGTCTACCCCAGAAGTGA
This sequence comes from Salina celebensis, assembly GCA_036561885.1. Taxonomy (NCBI): domain Eukaryota; kingdom Metazoa; phylum Arthropoda; class Collembola; order Entomobryomorpha; family Paronellidae; genus Salina; species Salina celebensis. Next base: position 3,713 of record JAAXOA010004326.1, read on the forward strand.
TGTCGAAACTAGCCGACACGAAGGCAGCTGGAGAAGTCCAAGCTTTGGAAGCTTTTTATACTGCGCTCCAAACGGAACCTGAGAAAGCATTTTACGGTTTGAAGCACGTCGAAAGAGCAAATGAAGCACAGGCTGTGGCAATCCTCCTCATTTTGGATTCCCTGTTTACATCCTGCGACGTGGCAACAAGGAAACGCTACGTAAAACTGATCGAGGACGTGAGGGAAGGTGGTGGAGAAGTCAAAATGTTTTCTAGCCATCCATGTGTCTGGTGAACGTACGTTAATCATTCAATATTCTTTGAAAACCAACTCAGTTGGCCTGTCAATAATTTTTTTTTGTTGTCTTTATGCAGAGCTGGGACAGCTCACCGGAATCGCGGCTATTTTGAGGTTTCCAATGCCAGAACTTGAGGAAGAAGATGCTGAAGATAGTGATGATTCGTCGGATGAGTCAGGAAACGAACAGAAGGAAAGTATAGAAGGGCAAAAGTAAATTAGAAGTTTTAAGTACCTTTAATTATTTCCATAACTGGATTGAAATCAAAATTTAAACTATTTATTCGTAAATAAATTCTTGTTTTTATATTCAAGCTGCTTCGTTTGTTAATATTGTATAAGATTATTACTTCATTTTTGCTAAAATTAGAAGTAGAGATCACTTGTGCATTTGTATTCTTTACAATACATAAATATTTAGTAGATTAGTCCACGCCAAAGGGGTCTACCAATAAGCACGGCATTTCCATTTTAACTACAGTTTCCCCGCTACGGAAAACCGGAGTAGCTTCAAAAGAGTCATCATCTTCGCTAACCCGTTTCTGAATTGTCGCTTGCTTCACCGGTTTCTCCTTGAATTTCTTTCTTCCCAGAGGGACATACTCCGTGTCATCGCCCAACGGATCGCCTTCACTTCTACACTCTTTCTGGCCGGATTTCTTTTTACTCTGTTGGGCTACAGCTTGATATGCGTGCTTTTCCCACAATTTTGACAATTGGTTCATACTTTTTGATTCCAAAATGTCTGCTTGTTCGAGCAGTCTCCCTTGGTTTCAACGGAATACAAGCTGCCGGTTGGTTGTAAAATGTCTGCAGCTCATCTTTAATCACGTCTTCATGACAATCAACAAAGTGAATGTAAAAGTTTGTCCAGCCACAATACCTTGTTGTCCTGGCAACTCCGGTGGCCTCCATGATTTCTTGGCAGTAGAAACATTTGAAATTATAAGTATGCATAGTAGCAGTTTTCGCCGGATCGGCAAAGTCTTCATGACAATCAACAAAATGTATGTAAAAGTTTGTCCAGCCACAATACCTTGTTGTTCTGGCAACCCCGGTTGCCTCCATGATTTCCTGGCAATAGAAACATTTGAAATTGTAAGTATTCATAGTAGCAGTTTTCGCCGGATCGGCAATCTTGGACTGAAGCACTAAAGTGTTCAACAACTGTTCACAATCGGTTTTAAACTGCTTGAGAGAAACACCCGGCGACTTCTCAGAGAGGAATCGTTGCTCTGCATGTAAAGTTGATTGATGGCGAGCAAGTTGGAATTGGTTGGGGAAATAGCCGTCACTGCAATACGGACACTTTAATGACTGAGAATTGGTGGCCGTTTCAAGCTGAGGTAGCTCTTGCGCTACATTTCGCAATAAACTCCTCCAACTCCTTTTGAGTCCTCCGCTTTCGATTTTTAAACGTGATTGGGGAGTTTTTCACTTTCGGACATCTTATAGGTGACGACATTTCTGGAGCCGGAAGCGGTGTTATTTTCGATGGACGCCCACGTCTTTTGCCGGTCAGTTGTTTCCGGGAGGATGACCCTCCAGCCAGAAGTGTCTTGAGTAAAGATGGCTTTCCAGGGACACGAGATCTTGTACTGTTTAATGACGAGTTAGCTATTTTACGCGCTATCGCTTGAATAGAGTGTGATTTTGGAGGGCGTCCACGTGGACGCGGGGACTTGTGACAAGCGGCTGCAGATTTATTCAGGAGACTTGGTGCCTTTGTGAATGTAGGCTTCTGAATTGACCTGATGACCTCATCGTTGGGTACTTCTTCGTGTTGAACAACTGGAAAGGAATCTTCCGTTGGCGATTCCGGGTAGAAATCCGAAAGTTCCAGAGGATCCTTTTCAATTACTGCAACCCTTTCCAGGATTACCTTGGGATTTTGTAAACTCAAAAGCTGCTGACCTGTACAAAATTACACAAAAAAAACGTTTTAAAACTGGGCGACAAAAGAAGCACCAAACATTACATTAGATTAAAATTACATTGTCTTTTTGTTTCCTGTCTCAGGTCGTTGGCTATTTTGAAATGGGAAACATGCAGAGGATCTTCACTGATTTTCCCTTCGAACTTTAACCTCATTGAAGAATCTTGTTCAGCGCTTGTGATTACTTTATGAAATTTGTCAATACAAAGATTAGTCTTGAGCTGGAGCACTTCTAACTGGTGACACATTTCCGACAGCTTTTCACTCACACAGCGGCAGTTGACACAGAGGAAAACAAACATATTAACTTTTCCAAATCCTGCTTTGTACCCCTTCAAATCCTTGATTAATTCATTTGGATCCAGCTTCAAATAAGACAGGATTCCTCGTAGCGGCACTGGCTGCAAACTGGAAACCTTATTTGGCCCATGCTGTACCACTGGAAAATCACCAAGACAAAGGAAACAAGTTGACTGGGTGTCAACCAGCAGGGTATTTCCAATCAAGGTCGGTTCCTGTAGTTCAGGTTCCATTTCCATTGCAAAACTTACTTTTTTTGCTTCCAGCCAAGATTTGGATTTGTTGAATGGAGCAACGCGCAGCTGGCTTTTGACTGGACTCTCGTTGCTCTAATCCTGGCTGGACTTTTCCGCGTGGAACAACAAGATCAATGGCACTGGATGCTTCCTGCTCATGTTGGTGCATCAAATGCATCTTTTTTATATGAAACGCTTTCAAGCTTTCTTCAACAACTTTTCAAAACAAAATGCTTTGGGATGTTGCAGAATGCAATTGACGTAACATGAGCTGTAGTTTGTAAAACTACGTACAAATTTACATACTCCATTCTTTCAGACCTTCATCAAAATGAAAACCGTTGTAAATTGTAAAACAAAACAGTGCTTTTGGGGATTGTTTCTTCTTTAATTACATAATTGATTCATTTTCATCAGTAGCTGGATTATATTTGATTAATTGTGCATGGCGTCTGTATCTTCTCCTGCACTCATACACATACAAGAAAGAGACACTCAGGCCAAAAATTACTAGTACTATCAAAATAATTGAAAACAAATACAAATATGCCTGAGAAAATGTTTCCATACTCCAAAACTTTCTAATTGGATTAGACTTCATGGAAATTGGTTCTTCACTGTAAACATTAACTGCTTCGTATTTTGTTGATGTTTCGATTGTTGGAATCGTCTCCGATGTGATTTCTGTTGTATATGATATCAAAGTTGGAACGGTTGGAGTGAAGGTAGTTGGTAGTTTCCTAACTGTCTTTGTGTTTGTTCTACATTGTCCGTTTGTTTCATCCGTTCCGTAAGGGCACTTTTGTTCTGGGGTTGCAACCTGTAATAGTTACATTTAGCTTTTATTCTGAAATAGTATTTTTTTATTAGTGATAGCTTACGTTAAGTTGGGCAAAATGATGAATATCTGATACAAGTTTTTCCGAGTCGCTATCCAGTTCGTTTGACCTTTCAGCAACACTTACCGCGATAATTAAGAGCAAGTTTAATTGTAAGTACATATTGAAATTGACGGTTGGGCAAGATTTTAATGCAGTTTATAACTGTGTTTACGCACTTTGGAATGAAGTTTCTGCTACAGACATGTTGACTGAGTTAATCACGCTTGAAACTTGATGCCGATGTGATATGTGTATTCTTTCTTGGTACTGCCTACTAAATTCACATCAATTAAGATACATTAATGACGGNTTGATGCCGATGTGATATGTGTATTCTTTCTTGGTATTGCCTACTAAATTCGCATCAATTAAGATACATTAATGACGGGTTGAAGTGTGTATGAAGTTTCCAGAGTCGCTATATTGTGTATCACACTTTTATGAATAATTGTAATGAAAAGTTGTACGGCTTTTCTTACTAACACAGGCCTGTTTCGTTGTCACATGGACACTTGTATGAATGAACTTCTCTATCATTAGAAAAGTTGATTGCTTCCATAGTTCCATTCGCAATCTACTGACTTAGATTATGCACAATATAAATGGAGAAATACCGATCTCCAAAAAGCCATATAGTAGTTATGACATATATAGTATGTAGGAAACTTTCGCATATATGAAAGACTTTAAAGTGGAAACAAAGAAAGAGTTTGGCACAAAATATATATATATATATTTTTTTTTATTTGGATAAAAGTAAGCAAACGAATTAACAAACTAACTAAGAGAAAAAGAAGGGGCAAAGTGAGAACGTTATAAGCAGCATGTTACAATAATTAGCACACAACCTTTGTTTGTCCATTTCTTTAAGATGCATTATTGAATCTTCGCGGTTTTCATCACTTGATCCTCGAATATTACTGGTTCAGCAATTTAAATTTCATAGACTTAAGCAACTGTGTTTCATTTCAGCTTGTCCCCAGCTTCAGTGCCCTTAAGACCGTACATCAGAAGTAGCCTACCCTTATCAGTTCTATATTCGAAATATTAGATTTATATGCATCTTGTATATTCACATCCGACAGCTTGAAACGGAATTCTGCTTTACGCACAACTCTAATCAGTACAAGCTTCCTGTTGGAACCGTGGTGGCAGTTACGCCGATGGGAACGCAACGTATTTCTGAACACTTCCCAGATCCGTTGAAATTTGACCCGGACAGATTTCTCCCGGAGGAAGTATCAAAACGACATCCATTTGCATTCATTCCATTCTCCGCTGGACCCAGAAATTGTTTGGGTTTCAAGTTCGCAATGCTCGAGATAAAAGTGATGGCTGCGTATTTGCTGCGGAATTTTGTAATTAAAACAACAGACAAAATGGAGGATATTCCGTTGATGCCATTCATAACCATTACACCGACAAAAGATTATACTTTTGAGCTGATTAAACGTAAAACTGTTCCATGTTGTTGACACGTACAATTGAACGAAGGAGTCAAGTACGACTCTATTGGCAAAATTCTGTCGTATCCTAATCATTCCTAAATATACGTGGGATTACTGGAGGAGAACCATTTAAAATTCATTATCATTCAATTTATCGCCAGGCTTCTCTGCGTTTTTTGTTTATATTTTAGCAAATAATATACATTTTCTTGCGAACAAAATCTGCTTCTGCTTCATAAAATGAGAATAAATCCTCTGAAAAAGGGATTGTTTGTGTATCAGGGCAGAGGGCACCTACTCATCGAAATATTTATTTTTTGTATACTGACATTGACCCTCAACCTGTAACCCCAAGTGCACTTGCATACAATATTTGTGTGTTGTGAGTACGCAGGCATTAGAGTTGCTTCACTCCCAAAAATGAAAAACAAATTTTGTTTAGTTGTCTCCCACAGGAGCAATGACTCTGAGAAAGGTAAACAAACAAGAAAATGAATCCGGACCAGTTACTGGACAAAAGAGGAAGCATCCTGGATATTATTTGGTACATATGTATGCATGGTATGTCGCTAGTCGCTTTGGGCAAAGGCAATTTCATATAAAATCAGCAGCAATTTTGGAAATAAGTATCAAACACTCGTTGCTTTCCAACCAACAGCAAAGCCAAGCAGCCAGCGTCTTCTCAAATCCTGCAAAAATGAGACCTGTAAGTAAAAACATTAACTAAGCAAACAAATCATTAACTTGTTGATTACCATTAGGGGTAATCTGAGACTTATACTTCCAAATGGAGATTAATTCACGAATGATGTTTTTGTGTTTAGTTTGTCGCCCTCGCACTTTTCGTGGCTACCGCCAGCGCTGCCAGCTACGGAGGTTACTCCAGTGAGCCTGCCATCCGTGTCGTGGACAGTTATGCACCCTCAACACTGGCTGTGAGGAAAGAAGTGATTCCAATCACTAGCTTCAGCCAGAACATCCGTGGCTCACAGGAAAATGACTTGACCTTCTCATCTGGAAACGGCATTGCTATCACTGACACAACCCGCGCTGCCGCCCGCCCATCAACATACGAGGAGCAAGGCCGAATTGTCCAGTCAGCAACAACCCTGGAGAAATCTGGCAGCATGAGCTACACTTCCCCCGAAGGACTCCCAATTTCTTTGAACTACGTCGCTGATGAGAACGGTTTCCGTGCTCAGGGCTCCCATCTTCCAGTCGCTCCAGCCCCAGTCCAGAAAACCTCCGAGGTCCTCCAGGCTGAAGCAGAGCACTTCGCTCTTGTAAACGAAGCCAAGGCCAAGCTCGCCAGCCTCCCTGCATACGTTGAGGAATCTCCTGTTGTCGTCCGTGCCAACTCATACCAAGCTGCACCAGCAGCCGTTATCCGTACACCGTCCTACGCAGCCCCAGCCGAGATCCGTACCTCTTCATATGCTGCTCCCGCACCTGTTGAAATCAGGACCTCGTCATATGCCGCCCCTGCTGTTGTTCGAGTTGTCGAGCAACCTCAACAAATCATCATCCGCTCTAACGGTTACTAATTTGTGCTCCAATCTACTTAATGTATTGTCAAAAATGATTTCAAATAGAGCCCAATAGGCTGGCCTGTTGGCTCTT
>JAAXOA010004327.1:0-10409 GCA_036561885.1 Salina celebensis
GAACTCGCGCAGTCAGTCATTCACATGAAGGACGACAGAGATGAGATGCGGGCTAGACACAGAAAAGAATTTCAGTTACGAGAATTTTAGCACAGACGGAAATGAATGCATGAAAAGCGAAAGTGATTGTGGAAAAAGTGACAGCCCATAAGAGTGTGTACTTCAGGATTACAATGCATTAGAAGGAAAAGATATTCAAATATGGAATCTTGGCGGAAGACAGAACTTGGCCTGCCAGGCATCTCAAAATCCACCATTTGAGAAGGTGATCACAACCTAGCATACTTCCACACTGCCAGCACAACGCATTCCATGTCAGTTTCGGCTTGACGCAAAAAGCTGATGAGGATTCCGACATACCACCACCAACACAAAGTTAACAAGATGACTATCATTCGGAGCTAATATAATAGATAAAAATCAAAGTGGCGAAGACAAATAGATAAAAGTTGTAAACAAGTGTGTAACATGCATACTAATACTAACTTTGTCAACTTCCTGGTATTTCGCAGGCCTCTGAAACCAATTTGACGAATCCATAAAATAAAATATATATACTTCTTCTTTTTTAGAAATACTTCCCTCGCTTGCAATATTCATTTTCGCTTCTCTAGGAAACAGACGAAGTTATTCACAATTCAGAATGTTTCATTCTCAAACTAAATGTAGGTACTTCCTCATTGACGTGTTGTGAGGAATTTGAATAATTAAAATCAATACTCTAATTCTGTGAAGGTTCTCATCTTTTGTTATGCAATGGCTTACGCATTTTAGGCAAGTTGGAAGCTTCTAGCAGTGGCTTCATGCTACGGTATTGATTTTTCAGTCATGAATAAGTTATGTTATGTTAAGAAGTGTTTGACATCACGTTACGGCAACAGGGGTGTCTAATTCCCGGAGGTAAAGAGTACAAAAGGCGACAGTGAGAATGATGATAAGGTTGTCTTTTAAAGCCGTCCGTTTATCTAAAACGCTTGTTTTACAGTAAGTATGCACGCATGATTGACGAAAGGTTATCTCGCTCTGCTCATAGCAGTGATTGAGAATTATCCGTGAATGCAAAATTTGCTTGTACGCGTACTTGTAGTTTAATGGTGTTTTACGCTACTTTGTACATTACATTAGTGTCATGCAAGATTCTCTTTTGCTGTCTCTCCTCAATCAAATGTACGGCGGAACCAAGTAGGATGTTTCGAGTGTAATCATGTGGTTTATTTGTCATAAAAAAAAGAAAGCACTGATAAAGAAAGTTCACAGGGCAACTTTAAGGACAACAAAAAATTAAATAATGAACTGCGTTTAATGCACGGTTTCCTATCACACATCCGCGGCATTTAAAATGTAAATGGTTTTACACTTCGTCATAGGTCATTTTAACAAGTATTCAATACGCTTTCATCTGAAACTGCGAACCATGAGTGGAGATTTCGGTGTTTTAACGATGCCAAATGTCATGCAGAAATTGATTTGGCGAAAGTAAGCATCTCTAAGGCCAATTTTCAACTAGAGAATGTGAGGATCAATACAGATCTTCTTCTTGACTTAGGACCACGCTCTCTACCTATTTTCATTAGTACATTTTTGTATGAAGTAAAAAAGCATATATACAACATTAAGTTGTACCTAGTTAGTATAAAATCAGAAATCTTCCATTTGATGACATAAGTGAATCTACAGTAAAATATGTGATGTTGGTTCAATGGGGATTCCAACGAACATTCGCTCAGTCATTCAAGACTATGCTCTACCAAAGTTAACAACCGATGTCATTGATGAACCACATTGTTTCGTACCAAATTAAAAAGTATTTTTTTGCAATATATTTTACTCCTTTAGTCGAGATACTTTCGACGTTTTTACTCAAAATTCTCATAGCGTAACATTTCATACGCAAACTCTCGGTGGTTTTTAATTAGAGAACTGGGGAAAACGGTTGAAAGTGCAAAATATAAATTTTTTTATAATATACAAGCATGTTGAAAGATCTATCATTTTGTCAATCCATCTTCTTTGTAGGAATGGTGCATTTCACCGGATTAATAACATCAGATCGAATCTCAGAATCCTTTTGTTTATTTTAAAGTTATCGAGGTAACCGTTCTTTCAGCCTTTCAGTGGGAATTTCCAAATAGTTGTTTTTGTTGTTTAGTCTGCGGTATACATCATATTATTGTCGGTCTGCACAAGACTGACGAAATTCAGTTTGAGCAATTGTCTATATAGAAATGTATGCGATTTTGGTTATGACGCACGAAAGGCCAAGTAGAAAGCTTTCGTGGACTTTTCCTACGTAACAATCGGTTATATTCTAAGGCTTTCATCCTGATTTGATGCTATGTATATTTTAAAGTGTTAAAATTTGTTGAAGCCTTTTTTGAATTTTACACACATGCATTTTTCTTACCTACTAACTTCGACCAGTGAGCCGGCGGTCGCCATTCTGGGTAATGTTTTGGGAACCTCTCTCGAGACCAAAACGTGTGCACAATCACACGGTAAACTGTGAGTCGGTCTGCCTGGCAGGGAATACTGTTGATCGTTGAGCGCGAGGGCATAGCCATACCCATAATCTGCAAAACGACGAGGCACAATAGACCACTGGTAGTAAAACTTGACCTCCACATGATCAGAAAGTAAGTACTTCGACCTCGTTATCTACTTCACAATTTTTACTGTTTCAAATACAGACTATTTTGGAACTTGTTCGTATCTAGTTGCCGCCATTAGCGGCTTTCTTCAATATACACCTCCCGACTAACAGTGGACAGCCGCACAAGTGTATTAGTTGCTTTGCTAAGAAAAAATTCATGTAAGATAACAAGTACGTTTCCTCGGTACCAACAATATAAGAGTTCCGACATGAAAGAAAGTTGCTTTCTTCCGCTTTTTTTCTTATCTCCTGTTTCAAATTTGGCTAAAACTACATTTCCTCTATCTTCTTTCTCGTTGTTAAGATAAGAGCACTTATGCTTTAGTTCTTGGTTACTTATCAGGCAGTAGTGACAATGAAAGTGTACGCCACAAGGGTATTCAACTTTCTGGGTAATGGCTCCGAAGGCTTTAAAGGTGGATCGGATGGTATTCAGCATGCAACATCACCTGCATTTTGTTCTTTACTTTGTATTCGTGAGAGAATCCATGGATGCGTTCAACTTTCCTTGTCAAACACAGGTCTTCAAGTTTTAATGCACTAACTAAAAGTCAAATGGGAAGAGTGTCATAAATTCAGATGTTTCTTAATGAGATTTTTCTTGCTCAGGTATTTTCCGTCGTTCCACTACAATTTGAAGCAGACTTTTCACTGATAAAAACATTTTTTGCGATAAATATCAAACTAATTATGATTGTCCAAGAGAAAAGATAGAGAAAAAATAATAATACACGTGAACAGGAAAAAAGTCTTTAGGGGGCACTATGAGACGGTAAGAGTACTTGATCTATTCTGACGAGTTTTGGGTTGTGTGTTGGTATATTTGTTGGGAATTGATTCTTTAAATTCCTTGTGCTATGTGTTTACTTGACCAATCAAGACTATTGCTGTCTAGAGAACTGCACTTCTCACCAGCGCTGGCCTCACTTATGCATACAAATAAAAAATGTAGTTGCAGTAGTTGGGGCAGTAGACAGCTTGTCTCCGTGTGTCTCACTGATAATACGAAATGCAAAATAGCTCATCAGCTCACACAAAAACGGAGTCACGCTATAGATAAAATCCACCTTTACCTATATTTTAAATGCAGTCAACTGGATGTTGAAGAATTACAAGTTGCAAAATGGCAAAAAGGGCGATAGATAGATAGCTACAGAGACAGACAGACAGTGATAGATATGGCAGCAGTGTTCTCCATGGCCAAGACACTGGGTTGGCCCATTCCTTTTCTAAACAACACCATCGTCGTGAATTTGTCATGATAGCACCCAAACCATGAGCAGGCAAGTAGAAAAAGAAACTCATTCATTTACACCCATCATCACAGTTGGCAAGATCCCAACTGAAACAACCATACAGGACATAAGCTAGGTGTTGCTTTTTTCTTCTATCATAACATCTTCAATTTGCTATGATTTTAAAGTAAAAAAAACTACATTTATGCGCTCCTATTACTCTGATTTATCAGTTTAAACTTGCATAATCAAGATGAGAATTATATGCAATTTGCTCCATGCGTATAAATGCGATGTTTAAACTTAATTAAAAGATATGTAGATATAATCGGTTGAACTAAATGTATCAGTTACAGGACTGTTAATGCATAATATCTGGGCTTCTAGAGTTTCGGTCTTAACAAGGGGTAACCGTACATTTGATCCTGTTCCACTCCAAACCACTTTAAACCTATTTTTTGCGAGAGAGCGGACTATTGTATTATGCATTAATGGTTATAACATTGTCACGCCTGAGATCGAGCAGACGGAGTTTGGAATAATTATCTGCCACTTTTTTCTGAACTTGTATGCAATTTGGAAGTTTAACTATTGTTTGAAGCGTAACACCGGTTGCATCCAATCTATTTGCATGCAAAAATATTTGGTGTGTAAAGTGTTCCATGTTGTGAAAAGTCGTTTGAGACATGCTTGGATCTTGTTATAGTTGTCGTCTGTCTGCACTCTTTCCCTCGATACCTCCGCTTCCTCTTCTGACATGTAAAATACATCTCACATCACCGGGAAACGAGCACAATCGGTAAGACAACATTTTTGTTTCTCTTTGGATGCATTAAGAATTCAGATTAGTATTCCACGTCAAAGTGGCATTGTAAATGTTCCAAAATTTGTCAACAAGTTCTCATAAGAGGCAGATGGAAATAAAGTACAGCCAAATTAAGCACAAGACGCACTATTTGCTGCGCCCCCGAATCTTAACCTGATTTTGTGTATCAAATTAATTAACGTGAAACGAGACTAGTTCCTAGAATTAGTTATCATCATTATTATCGCTAGCAAATAATTGCAAAAAAACTGTTGTGACTCTCTATACCAGGAAACGTCCGTCAAGAAATAGAACTGAACTTATGTAGGCAAACCTCATCAACAAATCCGGGCATAAGTGTTTGACAAGCCATGTAAAATTGAGCAAAAAATAATATCATTTATTGAAATCATAAGACTCGTTAGAATTCTCTGGTTGTCAACATTTGCAAGCATTAATTTTACTGAAGGAGAACAATGATGTCAATGTTTTTTCCGCTGCTGCTGCATACTTACACAAGTAGACTAAACGTTAAGCACTCACTCAGTCAATACCACGTTTTTCTTGTCTAGCACACATGCTGCGAATCCATCAGATGAGACGAGAATGGATTATGTCGTAGTGATATGCGTGGTTGGTGGTGGTCCTAACGTCAAGTACTACTTGTGTTGCGGTTTTAATAGCGAAAAATCATTTCTTGCTCAGGATGATCTTAAAGTGGCAGAGAGTAGTATTCGCACTTGGGGACGGTGGACAAATGTTGCCCACTGCGGCAGTCTAGACAATGAGCTTATTGACACAAACAGGCATAATGGTATGTCGTTGTCACAATTCACAAATGTACTTGAGTCATGAGCGCAAACTCAGGGAAAAATAAGACTAAAATAATGTCTTCAGTTGTTTAAGATGTTGAACTATCAACGACATATGGATATCAATACGCAAAGATATAAAACTGAATGGGTGTCGGAGATCTTGACACTTAATGCTCCATTCTTCTGTATCTGTATGATACGTCTCTAGTATGATAACATCATAGGCAGCTTCCTGTATTAATAAAATCAACCGGACCGCCAAAAAGGTGGTTAGTGTTAGTTGTTATAAAATTTTTCAAATGATTATCTTCAATGTGCTTACTTCTCGCTTGGTAGAAGTCGAAAGAATTACCATGTAGTCGGGCCTTTATTTTGATGATCAAATCATCTAACCTATGAAGTAGAGAGATATTTTCATAGCCATAGTTAAAACCCTAATTGTGTCTTTATCAAAGACGAATTCCCTGAATTGTAAATCTTGTCAAAGACGATAATTGAAAATGTACTTCTGGTGTTTCAATCACATTGAACACTTCCCAATAAATGCACCAAGCGTATTAGAGCAAGACACGGGCATGCAAACTTGACGGATGAAAGCGGAAAGTCAAAGATCTTCAGACTTTGATCTAATGCATTACCCTCTGACAGTCAGACTAGTGGTCCAAAGTGACTACAAATGTGACAATATTATTATTTAGGATGTTTTCAAATGGAAAACGGGCTGAATGACAATAACAAGCTCATTACTCGCATAAATGATAGAGTTGCATATTGATACTTAATTCGTTCTTTAGATTAAGAGATTCTTTAGAAAGTGCCATGTTTTTTAGTAAAGACAAGCCAATAAAATAACAAATAAAGAATTCGTTGGCCAGTGCCAGACTGCATGAATCGTTTTACACAAAATAGCTTCGTTCTATGCTCGATATTTTGAAACAATGGGAAATATTTTAATGAAGGCTGTGGCTTTGTAATAAAGGCTTTACTCAAAGTAAGTTTGAGAATTGGAGTTGAGAGATCAAATTGTAAATTGCACTTTGTTATATTAAATTTATAGACGTTTTTGTGATGGGATAATGTATGAAGCTAATGAATGTGGACGTATTTAAAAGGTCATACATGCATGTGACCTTTTAAACATGACAAGTATCCAGATATAAGTACTTAAACGGAAAGATATAGACGGAGTGCGAGTTTTGTCAGAACGTTTTGAAGTATGTATTCGCCAACTTCTAAAATTGATCGCAAATAGGGAAATAGAGCGTATACGTTCGGTACTAGGTATTCAGCCGTGGGTTCTATTCCATCCTCGCATTCTTCTAAACGGACTGACTGCAAACGCTGCATTTTATTAGTTAGTTTCAGTAATTGGGTCTCGGGAAAAATCCAGTGTAGATTATGTAAAAATGGAAATATGTAAAAACATGTATGTAAAAATTAAAAAATACATGGATAAACGAAAGTGGTTTGGAAAAATGGAAATATGGAAAAATGTAAAAATTCCAATTTTTCCGTCTAAATCATGCGAATCTTGCCATAAAAGTTTCCGAAACTGCTAAAAACACACTATAATTCCTCTATCCTTACGTTATGAATCATTAGAATCCGTGCGTAGGTTCCCAAAATTACTGAAAATACTCTACTCTGTGACTACCTTGGCGATTTACAAAATAATCGGAGGAGTTATAGTCTTTAACTGAAAATTAAAGACTACTTCCAATTTTTCGAGTGCCAGAATGTTGGTAATTAAGCAAACAAATGTTAACTAATTGTCGCTGGGATGTGCCGTGTTGTAATAATATGGCCTTTTTAAAGGAGTTTTTCCATATTTCCATTTTTACATGATTTTACATATTTCCATGTTTTTTCATGTAAATATGTCAGAATGATCATTTTACATGGAACAATACCAACACTGCTTTTTGTATTTGTTTTTCTTTCTAATGAATAGATCTTCAAACAATGTAGCACCTCCCACTTTATGGTATTTCGGAATGGTATCCTTAATGAACTCTTGTTTTTCCCTTTTGAACAGATGGACCTCAAGTACAGTTACTTGGAGCACCTGAGGGAGACTTGGAAGAAAACAAAGATGAGGTTACTTTACGCTGTGTTGCTGACGCAAATCCGCCTGCGACGATTGTATGGAGGAAAGCGGGGCGACAAGAAATATTCAGTTTTCAGGTAATTTCCCGTAAAAAAAAGAGTCAATATAAAAGTTGCAACGAATGCAAGTATAAAACTGTAATTGGATTTACCTGAACGATTGCAGGAAACGGTAGCCTTTAAGCCATTGTTACGACGACACGCTGGATCATACACCTGTGAAGCGAAAAACTACCTGGGCTCTTCCCAAGCGATAAATGTCGACATTGACGTTAAATGTAAGTATAAATTCGTCGAATATTTTGTCCTTTTTTCATATTTTTTATGTATCCTGGAAGTTCTTAATGTGTCAGCATTATTTTTTTATCGTCAATTTACTTGATGACATAATGGGATCTCTGGAACATACCTTTTTGCCTGATTTCATAAGTTTTCACTCTGAAAAGTACTCACATCCCTCCACAGATATCAAAATTCTGTGCATCCCTCTTGTCGAACTTTTTTATTCTAACCTCTCTTGTCTCTCAACAGTTCCACCAAAAATCACTCGAGTGGGTCCTGATCGTCTGGTAGTAGCTTCCTTGTACAACCGCACAGTTCTGCAATGCCAAGCAGAGGGGAATCCCCCACCGACATTTCAGTGGCTTCAAAAGACGACAACAGCTGAAGAGACCGTGTACGTTCGTGGAGCGGAACATATGCTTGTCATCCACAATGTAACTTATGAGTACCAGGGAAAATACTTACTGCAAAGCTACCAATTTCATTTCCGGAACTGAACGCACCACTCAAAGCGATCAAATTGACCTCTCTGTGATGGGTAAGCTTTCAATCATACTTTTACTTTTTACTTCCATGTCAAGTGCGCAACCATGCATATGCAGTACATGATGTCATACGAAGGTACTTAGCCCTATTGTTACTTCTCCACATATGAACAAGGAACAGTCGCTACTGCTGCTTAACTGTTTGTACATCAGCTTTGTGCAGTGTGTCGTGATGACGTGAGCTAGTCATCGATTTGATCCTTTACAAGACTACAGAGTTGATTGCTTTCTTAAATCCCTATTTCGATGCAATTCGTATTATGGCCAAACACCACATGCCCATGAAGTATGCCCATCATAAATGTACATCTTTCACAATGTAACTTCATAAAACTGCCTGCATGCATCATTAGTACTGATACAAACATAGTTTCAGCATTCATTGTTTCAGAGGAGTTAAGCTTGTAGCTGGTGGGAACACGAAAAATTTCACTTCAACTGCTTGACCTCTCATTTCCTTTCTTTTCTCATATTTCCCAAGTCTCTGTATGGCCCAATATCCTTCTTGTAAAGCCAGTTTTGTCCTTGTTACATAAATGATGATTATGAAGATAAATCAGCCATCCTTTTTACTTACTAAACTCACGTACGAAGAATACAGACAACATACTTCTCCCACTTTCGCTTTTCTCTTCCGTTTCAAGCATTTTTAATCCCGACTTAACAACTTTATCCTTAAATCCCTTTTTCCATTTCTGTTTCCACAAAGTAATACCTTTTACCACCACATGAGTTTGAAGATGCAGTATAAGTCCTACTTTTCGTGTTGTTCTAACTGCTTACAAATATGCTATCATCTTGTCGTCTTGAACAGTTGCACAGACCTCACTGAAGAAGCCCGGGAGAAGCCAAAGGGCACTTTTGCTTAAAATTTACTACCATAGTTTGATATACATGTGTGCGTGGATTTATTTTGTTTCAAGTCTTATCACAATGGACTTCACTAGGCTTTACTTTGTCCATGTGTGTGGAATATGGCTGCCTTTTCGCTGTCACGGAGGGAGACTCGTGGTTCTCGTAATATATAAATCTGTCATGTAGCTTCCCTCGCTCTCCCTTCCTTTACAACTTCAAATGTCACTCTTCCACTTCTATTATTACATAATATTACGCACAAGATCATAGATGTGTGACAAGCAAAGAATATGTCGTACCTGCAGTGCTACTCGTGAAGAGAATTGACTTACAGTCATTACTCCTGGTACGTCACACGCCGTCACAGGTTATTATGTGTTTTATGAAGCACTAGGGCTCAACATAAGCTCATTTTTTGATACATTTTAGATAGAGTGAAACGGACCGAGTAATAGACTTGGGATAACGTCCGGTGCAAGTAATGGGAGAGTTGTAAAGGCGAGCAGACCATCCGGTTTTTTGTAGTTCGGAAAATTATGTTGCGTTTGTTGCACATAAACCTTCGAGTTATTTTCAGACGGCTTGTTGTAGCTTGTATTTATATTTTCGGATATTAAAAAAGCTTCCAAATCTTATCATGCGCCCCTTACATTTTAGTTGAAGTTTGAGCGAAGGAACAACATGACTTTGGTGTAAGCACATATGGAAGCGAGCAGTTTTTGAAGATTTTCACTTTTCCCTTCCAATGTTTCTTGGATGCTAACGCTCATAGATAATGCATAAAGGTATATAATGCGATCCAGCGATAGATAATAATGGCAAATAAATGGAAAAGATGGGGAACGACGAATAAGCGCCTTTTTAGAATCCCTCTAAATGGGGGTAATGGAGATTACTACGTTGTTTCTCATGGAGCTTAGGGAATTCAATGTAATTAGGCTTACCAGTAAATTAATTGTAAACATATTGTACTTCTGATAGTTGGTAAACATTCTTTTAACAAAATATAATTTACTGTGTATATTCGTCAGCGAAATTAGATTACACATTTTAGGAAATTCTTCACGAAGATTTCAATGTAGTCACCAGTTTAATGCATGACAAGACTTCTAAATT